>JANEYF010005708.1:0-42468 GCA_029963845.1 Rhamnusium bicolor | reverse complement strand
GAAGTTGTTGAAGATGGAGAGAGAAATCAGAAAGGTGATAGATGAAAATGGAAGATTAAAGGATGAAAATAAGAAATTAAAAAGAACGAATGGTGTGAGTGTGGAAAGGGGATGGGATAGGACAGCTGGAGGGATGATGCTCCGGTAAGAGTAGTAGAGAGGCTACGTTGCGATGAAGGGTGGAAAGAGGCGAAGCTGAGGAGGAGACGTAGAACTCAGTTGAGTAAGTAAGATTGAAATGGGATAAATGGAATGAAGGAGCGAAGAATGGGGTGGGAAAGAACAGAGAGAAGGGTGGTTGTTCTTTTTCTTGTTTTTGTTGGCTTTTTGATTTTGTTTTTGATTTTGTTTTCTTTTGTTTTTTTGTTTTTGTTGTTGCTGTTATTGTTATTGTTGTTGTTGTTGTTGTTGTTGTTGTTGTTGTTGTTATTACATATATATTGTTATTGTTATTGTTATTGTTGTTGTTGTTATTGTTATTGTTATTGTTATTATTATTGTTGTTGTTATTGTTATTGTTAATATTGTTATTATTGTTATTGTTATTCTTATTGTTATTATTGTCATTGTCGTCGTCGTCATTGGTGTCGTTGTTGTTGTGGAAGAAAACAACGCGAGAAAGTTGTGCGACGGAGTTGGCGAAAAGCATCAAAAATAGAGGATATCGGTGGTCCACCGCAGGGTGTTAAGACTGATTCAAGATTGGAAAGTTGTGATAGTGCCATGAAAAGTACATTGATGAGAGTATGATAAAGGACTGTTTGGGAAAGATAGAAATCATAGAGGTGAGAGAAAGGAAGGTGGTGGAGCCGATGCTTTCGTGGCGGGGGTAGAGAGGGGTTTTACGAACGAGGAAATTTTGGAAAATTAATAAGGGATACTGAGGAATTAGGGAATTGTAGATTGAAGATTTTAAAATTATCAGGAGAGTGACTTGCGCAACCCGTGGAAGGAGAATATTGTCTTAAAGGAGGGAGTGAATGCTTTCAAGTTGCTGATAACGAAGGGTAGGGTGAAAATTGAGTGCAAGCGACACTATGTGGAGGAGTACCTGGGTTTGGCCATGTGCTACAGGTGCTGCAGCTTCGGCCATATAATGAAATATTGCAAGCAAAAGAATGTGTGCCATTAGTGTGCTGGGGAACATGATGGGCGTGAATGCAATAAGAGTGGTAAGGGTGCATGAATTTTTGGAGAATTTTTGGGGTATTATTATTGTTATTGTTGTTGTTATTGTTACTGTTATTGCTGTTTGCTATTGTTATTGTTATTGTTATTATTGCTATTATTTGTGTTATTGTGGTTGTTTGTGTTATTGTTATTTGTATTGTTTGTGTTGTTGTTATCATGTCAAGGTTGGGCTTTTTCGTTGTCGTTATCCTTGTCGTTATTGTCGTTGTTAAACGGTCGTTGTTATTGTCATTGTTATAGTTGAGGCCAGCTGTCCCCTGTCAAAGTGACAGTTAAGTGACAGTTGGGTGGAAAACAGTGGTTTTTAGCCAGGGACGTTTTTGGGAGTGGATTTTTGAGTGTTTGGGCGAAATTAAGAGTAGGGACTATAGTGTAGTGGGGAATTTGGCGGACAAACAGACTATGACGGACGACGAGTATGCTGTACTGACCTCCATGTCGGGCGAAAGGAGTCGACCTCGCAGCGAGATTTGAGAGGGAAGTTGTCAAAGAAGAGAAAGTGAATGGCATTATGGGGAGGAAAATAGGAAGATCAGCAGGGAGTTTAGTGATTTATAGGCAGTGGAGGGAGGCAGCGATAGTTTTGAGTAAGGTGGAGGGGAGGGGGGCGTGGAGAGAGAAGAGGGCAGATAGTGATGAAGAGTGAGCTCAAAGGGAGGAAAGACTGAAGATGCAGAAACTGAAAGAGAAACAGTTAGAGGAGGAGGACATGAGAAGGGGTAATGAGACAGAAGATAGCTAAAAAATAGAAGGTGTAAGTATTTGTGTGGTAGTGGTGATGATGGCGATGAATTCGTGTGAAGGTATAGGGAAGATGCAAGCAGAGTCGGGGCGGATAATGGAGGCGATATAAAGGAAAATGGGGGGAACATTTGGTCACGAGAGTGGATCAGGCGGCAGTAAAGATGGCAGTGTATAGGATTCCAGAATGAGGTGGTGGACATAATGGAAAAGCAACTCAAGATGGAAGAAATTAAATGTTTTGAGGACGAGAATGGAAAGCTGAAGGAGGAGAACGAGATTGAAGAGAGTGAGAGGTGTGAGCGTGGAATGGAAGGGGGAGAGGAAAGGCCAGCTGGGAGGATAGTGCACATCAAGGCAGAGTAGTAGTGAGGCGTCCGAGGAAACGACGTGGAGGAGGACAGCTGAGGAGGAGGCGCAGGCCTTATGCTGAAGTAAGTATAAGTCAGGGACACGTAGCGAAGGGTAATGTGGTTTTGCGCTGCTTCATGTGAGGAGGATTAGGGCGAGGGAGACATTGAAAGGACTGTTGGGGCATTAACCCTCAGGCCTGGCGGAATTCAGTGAAAGTGGAGATGATGTTTTAGAATAGGCGATGGATCGGTTAGTGAGGGAAAATGGAGTGAAGGAATTGACTTGTTTGTTGTTGTCGTTGTTTTTGTTTTTGTTTTTGTTTTTGTTCTTGTTATTGTTATTGTTATTGTTATTGTTATTGCTATTGCTATTGCTAGTGCTGTGCTATTGTTATTGTTATTGTTATTATTGTTATTGCTATTATTTGTGTTTTTGTTATTATTGTTTGTGTTATTGTTATTATTGTTTATGTTATTGTTATTGTTATTATTGTTTGAGTTATTGTTATTATTGTTTGTAGTTATTGTTATTATTGTTTGTGTTATTGTTATCGTTGTCGTTTTCGTTGTTGTCCTCGTCTTCGTCGTTGTCGGTGTCTTTGTCGTTGTCGTTGTCATTTTCGTTGTCGTTATCGTTGTTGTTATTGTCGTTGTTAAACGGTCGTTGCTATTGTCGTTGTTATAGTTATTGTGTTGTTATAAATATCGATGGTGAAGGGACGACCAGGGTTGCATAGCGCCCCTACGATCACTAGGTTAAGTCTTGTTATTTTATTATGTTTTCGAAATTTAAACTGTTTCTTGTTTTATTATTGTTATTGTTCAATAAAGGGGGCTTCGCCCGCTAATTTTTTGAGTTGTGTGAGTTGGAAGGGGATTCCCTTGACGGTGGTTTTGATATATAATGGGTAAAATGGATGTGGACCCAATACCGTAAGATGGGCGGGTTAGCTACGGCCGTAAAGTACGTGTCCTTACTCATTACTACTACTACTGTGGTCGTTGAATAGCAATTACGTGTGCAGTTTTGCACCTGAAAGTGAGGTTACATTGAAGATAAAGAAGGGGAATCACGCCGAGGTCGACGCCTTAGAGCTCTTGTTGCCGCGGAGAGGGAGTAGTGCGTATATTGCGCATGGTGGTTGGAGAGCCGTGCTCTGTAGTCCTTGAGGGACTTTGAAGAATTTTGGTAATTGGGTTCGTTAAAATTTTATAAGTGGAGGAGTTGAAGAACTGGTAGGAGGATAGATATCTCGGAATTGGTAAGAGATACAAAGTTAATATTTCGTATTTAGGTTGCACTTTGAAAAGTGTCTGTAGGTGTCAAAAGCTGTCAAACTTTGGAGGGGCATATCACGTTTATTTCTGGATATAGGGTGGGTTTGGTGACATTTTGCAGATGACAGCTGTCAAATTTGACCTTTGAGTAAAAAAGGTGTTCTTCGGACTTGGGGGATCGCGAAACATGTAAAGCTGTTTTTGTCACTGACAGCGAGCTGTCACTTGGGCAGTTGGTGATTTAAGTGTTTTTGGACTCAGTGAATAGTGTAGGGGCAGAAACTGAGGTCAGCTGTCACTTGTCAACATGACAGTTAAGTGCAAGGTGCGCGGAAAACAGTGTGGGAAATCGTTTGGGGAGGTCATGAGGGACTAAATTAAGTGTTTTGGGGGCAAATTAGACAGCTGTCAAACTGATAGTGAAATTACGAATGGAGTATTATCGGGTTGTAAATTAGAGGGAGGAATTAAGAAAATGGGCGAGAGTGTGCAAAGATGAAAGGGAATGGTGGAATGATGAGTTGGAAAGGGAACAGGAGACACCCGTAGGATGCGAAAGAGATTTCAGGATGCGAGAGGGAATGAAAGGGAAGATCTAAGGGATAGCGTATTTGGAAAAGAGGAAGAAAAATATCAAGGAGGCGAAATTAAAGGAAATGGAAGAGGAATTGGAGAGAATGGGGGCAGAGTGTGGGATGTTTGTAGGAGATGGGTGAAGGGGGGAACGAGGAAATTGAAGGGGAAATCTGAGGATGGCAGATGGCACGCTAGTCTGGAAGAAACGTACGACGAGTTGGTGAGGCAATATTTTCCTGAGGATGTTGCGGTAGGGGAGGATGAGGGGATGTCAGGGAAGAGGGAAAAGTACGGGGAGAATAGGATCGATGAGGGGGGAGATTTTGCCGTCACCATGAATGAATTGCAAAGAGTGATAGATGGTATGAGTGTGGGCAAGGCGCCAGGCATGGATGGGATACTGAACGAATGCATGAGGCAAGTTTGAACGGAGTGGGTGATTCTTGGAAAGTGATAGTGGAAGGATGTATGAGGAGGGGTCTTTCCTCGGGTGTGGAAGAGAGCGGAAGTTGTATGGATCCCGAAGAAAGGGGGAGGGTATGAGACCCATATCGTTGTTGCCGTCGGTCGATCGGCTGATAGCGGCGAGAATCTCATACTCTATGAAAGCGAGAGGAGCAGTTTGACAGGGCAGAGTATGGATTTAGGCGTGGCAGAGACTGTACCGAAGCCTTCGGAGAATGGTGAGTGTGCTAAAGAGGAACAGGGCGGATGGGCTGCATTCGCTTGTTGTTGCTTTGGACTTTAGGAACGCGTACGGGTCGACTTGGGCTCCCGCCGTGGTTAGGAATTTGAGAATGAAGGGAGTGAGTGAGGTGATGGTGAGAATGGTGAAGAGCTTCATGAGACAAAGGAAGATTTGCGTTGAAGGGAAAGAATGAGACTCGGACGTGGGCTGCCCGCAAGGATCCAGCCTGGGTCCGGTGTTTTGGTTGCTAGTGATGGAGAGATGGTTCGGAAGGATGGAAACGGAAGCGAGACAGAGAAGTGCATGCGCAAGCGTACGCCAATGATCAGGTGGTGATACTGTCTGGTCGATCAGCGAGGGCTTTGGAGAAATAATGGAGGAGAGTGTGGAATGATTGCAGGGAGTGGGCGCAAGAGAACAAACTGGCTATAATGTGGCTGAAACTGAGGCCATGTTTGTCCCAGCTAGGGAGAAATTAGAGAGCCTGTGATCGACGTGGATGGAGAGAGGATGAGACTGGGCTCTAGGTGTGAAGTACTTGGCAGTGTATGTGGACAGGAAGTTGGCTTGGCTGGAGCATGTCAAGAAGGTCCATGCGCGAGTCCAGGATCTTAGGAGTAAGTTCTTTGCTTTCGGGCGGAGGAAGTGGGGCAACAGCAAGCGAGTGCTGAAAGTGATATACGAGCGGGTGATATGTTGTACGGAGTGGTAGTGTAGGGTGAAAAGAGCGCGAGATTCGCAGATATGTAAGCAATTGAGAGTGTTTGAGAGGCCCTACTTGAGAGCCATCACGAAGGCGTACAAGACTGCGCCAACGGCGGCTTTGTCGGTGTTGGTCGACTGTGTGCCTTTAGAGGTTCAGTCTAAGGCAAGGTAGGAGAGTAGGATAAACTGGGCTTTGCAACGACGGACGAGGGGGCAGAGACCCCAACCGGCGGTGAGAGGACATGTGCTGGTAGTGAATGAGAAAGAGCAGCAGGAAAGATTAGTAGTGATGTGAACGGATGCAGCGGTGAAAGGCTAAGGAATAAAGGTGTATGCGTGGTTGGTGGCGGCGAATGAAGGGGCGTTGGTAAGGGGAGGGTGTAGAGTCGAGGGAGAATTTTGGAAACAGAGCTGGAAGGTTTGGCAGTATGGAGGGGGATAAGGAGGGGGTTGGAAAGAAGTGGGATATAATGGTGGTAAAAATGTTAACGGAATCGAAACAGGTGGTAAGGCAAATTGGGAAATATTATATTACGGGTCATTAACAAAATTCAAGGGGAGTATAGAGGGAATCAAAATTGTAGTGGAATAGAGATCGAGAGAAAGTGATGGGATAAGGCTAGTAGATAGGGAGTGTAGGAGATTATTAAGGGAGGGAGAGGGACATGTAGGGGAGAGAGTGGAAAGTGTGACTAAGGTACATGTAAAGAAGTGGAAAAGGGAGTGAGAGATGAACGAGTAGTAAAGGTTGTGAGACAATGGAGTGACTGGAAGATTGTTGCATGAGTTGTGGATGAGAGGAAATGTGAATTGATGTGATGTGAGTGCGGAACTGACTAAGGTGGCTATGGGTCATGGCGACTTTAAGGCTTACTTGAGGAGGTTCCGGCTTAATGAGGACGGAGTGGATGAGAGATGTGAGTGTGGTATGGAGAGTGAGGACATTCGGCATGTGAGTTTGCGCTGCTTCTTAGTGTGGAGGATTAGAGCGAGGGAAACATTGGAAGGACTGTTTAGAAACATTATCCTTCAGGCTGGCAGAAGCAGAGCGTGAAAGGTGGAATGTTGTTTTAGAGTGGCTAAGGATTTGGTTAATGAGGGAAAATGTAGTGAAGGAATTGATTGGTTTGTTATTGTTATTGTTATTATTGTCTTTGTTGTTATTGTTATTGTTATTGTTATTGTTACTGTTATTGTTACTGTTACTGTTATTGTTATTGTTACTGTTATTGTTACTGTTATTGTTATTGTTATTGTTTTGTTATTGTTATTGTTATTATTGTTATTGGGGGGACTTGATATTTTGGATTTGGGCTGAACTAGGGAAGTTATAGAAATGTGTAAAAAAAGTGTCAAATTTTTGGAGGGGATTCGTGGCCAATTTTTGACGCAAGGTTGATGTTGAGTGACTTTCTTTTTGTGAATTGGGACTTTTGGGATCGACTGGTGGCAAAATTGACATTTTTGACAAAAGTGCGTAAAATGGACTCGGGAGTGTGGGAAACGGAAAAGGGGCGGGTTTCTGTCACTTTGACAGGTGGCTGTAAGTTTGACATTTGGTGTTTTTTGGTGCGGAAGGACTGTAGAGATAGAATTCGAGGTTAGCTGTCACCTATTAAAGTGACAGCAAAGTGACAGTTGGGTGGAAAACAGTGGAATTTGATCAGGGATGTTTTCGGGAGTAAATTTGGAGTGTTTGGGTGAAATTAGGCGTAAGGATTTTTGTGTAGTAGGGAGAATACTTGGAAAGTAAGAAAGGATGACGGACGAGGAGTACATGAGTACCGACCTGATGTCCGAGGAGGAGTCGACCTCTCAGCGGGAGCTGAGAGGGAAGACGGCCAATAAAGGGAACAGCACGATGCACTATGGGGAGGAGAATAGGAAAATCAGCAGAGATGACAGCGATTCGGAGGCGGTGGAAGAGGCGGCAGCAGTTCGGAGTAAGTTGGAGCGAGAGGAGAGAGCAAGGATGGAGGAGGGATCGATTAGGAAGGCGCAAAAAGAGGAAAAGATGAAGGTACAAAAGCAGAAGGAGAAACAGCTGGAGGAAGAGGAGATGACAAAAAGGGTGATGAATGAGAAAAAAGCCGAAAGAAATTCGAGTGTTGGCAGTGGAGATAATGGAGAGGAGTTTGAGAATGGCATTGGTAAGATGCAAATGGAATTGGGCAAGATAATGGAGGCAATATCGAAGGAGAATGGAGGGGATGATATCGGTGACGAGAACGGACCAGGCGGTGGTAAAAGAGGCGATTTATAGGATTCAGAACGAGGTGATGGAGATTATGAAGAAACAGTTAAGGATGGAAAGAGAAGTTAGAAGGTCGGTGGAGGAGAATGGAAAGTCGAAGGAGGAGAATGAAAGATTAAAGAGATTGAGTGTGGAAAAAAGGGGAAAGGAAAGGCCTGCTGGGAGAATAATGCCAGGGAGGGCGAGCAGCAGTGAGGCGTCGCAGGCGGCGACGGCGTGGAGAGTGGCGCAGCTCAGGAGGAGGCGTAGGATCTATGTTGAGGTGAGTAAAAGTCAACAACAAGTAGCGAATGGAAATGGTAGGAGTGAACGGGAACGAAAGAGGAGTGGTGAAAGAATTGAGGGAAGGGTAGTGGTGGTAGAGGAGGAGAGAGTGGAAGACTCCACCCTCGATACGAAGGGAAGAGAGGCGATAATTGTGAGTAGGGGGGATGAAACGGATGCGAGGAAGTTGGCGGAGGATCTGGCTAAGAGTATAAAGAGTAAGGATATTGGGGGGTACTGCAAAGATTTAGGATCATCAGAGATGGAATGGTGTTGATTGTGTCAAAAAGTAAGGAAAGATCAAGGAGTGTTTAGGAAAGATTGAGAAAGTTGAAGTTAGAGAAAGGAAGGTGGCGGAGCCTATGCTTGTCGTGTCGGGGGTGGAGAAGGGCATGACGGACGAAGAGTTTTTGGGAAAATTAATAAGGGGTACAGATGTCTTGGTTGATGGGAAAGTTGAAGATTTCAAAATTGTCAAGAGAGTGACCTGCCGCAATCCGTGGAAGGAAAATGTTGTCTTGAGAGTTGGTCTAGAAGTGTTCAAGTTGTTGGCAAAGCGGGGTAAGGTAGAGATTGATTGCGAGCGACACTTTGTGGAGGAGTACTTGGTCTGGCCATGTGCTATAAGTGTTGTAGGTTCGGTCACGTGATGAAATTCTGTAAGGAGAAGGATGCGTGCCATAAGTGTGCTGGGGGCGTGATGGGCGTGATTGCAGCAAGAGCGAGAGGAAATGTGTGAACTGGTGGAGAATGTTTGGAGTAGCAGCGGGACACAGTGCCAGGGATACTGATTGTCCGGTTATGGTCAAAATTTTAGAGAAATCGCGAAAAAACATAAATTACAATGTCAGGACATAAGTGCCTACAAGTCAATTTGGGGAGGGGAAGAGATGCCACGGTAATGGCACTCGACAAAATTAAGCATGAAAATTTCGAGATAGCGTTTTTTCAGGAACCATACCAAAATTTTAGGGTGGCGCTGGGTTCCGACTGCTACAGGATAAATGGGCAGTCGAAGGTAGTCACTTTGATTAGACAGGGATTGGGAAAAGGTGTGGATGAGGAGAGAGTGTCTGAGTGAGAATGTGGTGGTGGTCGAATTGGAGAAAATGGGGAATGAGAGAAACGTCCTGTTGGTGAATGTGTACGATGACCCGCCAGACGCAAGGAACATGGAACTGTCGGTTCCGGGACGCGCGTCCGGTTGGCTATGGAATAAAAGGGAGAGAGTGCTTGTAACCGGGGATTTCAACGGAAAGAATGTGGCTTGGGGTGGTGTGGTGACGGATGAAAGAGGTGAAGAAATTCACCTCTTTCATGGTGATGATTACATTGAATGTTGAAAATGATTCGGCGGATCCTCCCAGTATTTCCTCCAACATTGGCGAAAGCTTGGTGGATCTTGTGGTAACGAAGGACGTTAGGGTGAATGATTGGATAGTGGATGAAAATGAGGAGAGTTTGAGCGACCACCGGTATGTGAGTTACAGTATGGATATTGGCAGAGTGGATAAGGTTGCGAGGAGATGGAAGTATGAGGTGAAAGGGGTTGATTGGGAAAGGTTTGAAGTATGAATGAGGAATGGATGGGGCGTGAGCCTTGAGCTGCGGCACTTGAATGCGGAGAGGTCGGGTGCGCTTCTACAGAGTGTCTTGGAGCAGGTTTGTAGGGGGGAATTAAGAAAAAGGGCGAGAGTGCGGAGGGATGAAAGAGATTGGTGGAATGACGAGTTGGAAAGGGAAAGGAGAGACACTACGGGTGTCTCTCCTTTCCCTCTATGGAGCGCGAAAGAGATTTCAGGATGCGAGAGGGAATGAAAGGGAGGATCTAAGGATAGCTTATTTGGAAAAGAGGAATGTGTATAAGAAAAAGATCAAGGAGGCGAAATTAAAGGAAATGGAAGAGGAATTGGAGAGAATGGGGGATAGAGTGTGAGATGTCTGTAGGAGATGGGTGAAGAGGGGGAAAGAAGGAAGTGAAGGGAAGTCTGAGGAGGGCAGATGGCGCGTATACGGGTAGTCTGGAGGAAACGTACGACGAGTTACTGAGGCAATATTTTCCTGAGGATGTTGCGACAGGGGCATATCAGAATGAGGGAAGAGGACGGGGAGAACAGGATGGATGAGGGGGAAGATTTCACCGTCACCATGAATGAATTGCAAGGAGTGATAGATGGCATGAGTGTGGGCAAGGCGCCCGGTATGGATGGTATACCGAATGAATGCATGAGGCACGTGTTGAACGGAGTGGGTGATTCTTGGAGAGTGATAGTGGAAGGATGTCTGAGGGAGGGGGTTTTTCCGCGGGTGTGGAAGAGAGCGGAAGTAGTATGGATCCCGAAGAAAGGGGGGGTATGTTATTGCTATTGTTATTGTTATTGCTGTTATTGTTATTGTTGTTGTTATTGTTGTTGTTATTGTTATTGTTATTGTTATTGTTGTTGTTATTGTTATTGTTATTGTTATTATTGATATTGTTATTGTTATTATTGTTATTGTTATTATTGTTATTGTTATTGTTATTGTTATTGTTATTGTTATTGTTATTGTTATTGTTATTGTTATTTTTATTGTTATTATTGTTAATGTTAATGTTAATGTTAATGTTGCTGTTGTTGTTATTTATATTGTTATTGTTATTATTATAGTTATTGTTATTGTTATTGTTATTGTCAATGTCAATGTTAATGTTAATGTTATTGTTATTGTTATTGCTATTATTATTTGTGTTATTGTTATTATTGTTTGTGTTATTGTTATTACTGTTTGTTTGTGTTATTGTTATTACTGTTTGTTTGTGTTATTGTTATTGTTGTCGTTGTCCTCGTCGTCGTCGTTGTCGCCATTTTCGTTCTCGTTATCGTTGTTATTGTCGTTGTTAAACGGTCGTTGTTATTGTCGTTGTTATAGTTATTGTGTTGTTATAAATATTGGTGGTGCGAGGGACGACCAGGGTTGCATAGCATCCCTACGATTACTAGGTTGTCTTGTTAATTTATTATGTTTTCGAAATTTATACTGTTTCTTGTGTGGTTATTATTTTTATTGTTCAATAAAGGGGGCTTCGTCTGCTAATTTTTGGAGTTGTGTGAGTTGGAAGGGGGACGGTGGTTTTGATATATAGTGGGTAAAATGGATGTGGACCCAATACCGTAAGGTGGGCGAGTTGGCTACGGCTGTAAAGTGCGTGGCCGTACGCACTACTACTACTGTGATCATTGAATAGCAAATACGTGTGCAGTTTTGTTCCTGAAAGTGAGGTTACATTGAAGATAAAAGAAGGGGAATCACGTCGAAGTCGACGGCCTAGAGCTCTTGTGGCCGCGGAGAGGGGAGTAGTGCGTATATTGCGCATAGTGGTTGGAGAGCCGTGCTCTGTAGTCCTTGAGGAACTTTGAAGAATTTTGGTAATTGAGATCATTAAAATTTTATAAGTGGAGGAGTTGAAGAACTGGTAGGAGGACAGATATCTCGGAATTGGTAAGAGATACAAAGTTAATATTTCGTATTTAGGTTGCACTTTGAAAAGTGTCGGTAGGTGTCAAAAACTGTCAAACTTTGGAGGGGCATATCACGTTTATTTTTGGATATAGGGTGGGTGTGGTGACATTTTGCAGATGACAGCTGTAAAATTTGACATTTCAGTAAAAAAAGGTGTTCTTCGGACTTGGGGATCGCGAAACATGTAAAGCCGGGATTCTGTCACTGACAGCCAACTGTCACTTGTGCAGTTGGGTAGATTTAAGTGTTATTGGACTCAGGGGATAGTCTAGGGGCAGAAACTGAGGTTAGCTGTCATTTGTCAAAGTGACAATTAAGTGAAAGGGCGCGGAAAACAGTGGGAAATCGTTTAGGGAGGTCACCCTCGCGACTGAATTAAGTGTTTTGGGGGAGAAATTAGACAGCTGTCAATCTGAGAGTGAAATTACGAGTGGTGTATTGTCGGACGGTAAATTAGAGGGATTTTAAATTGGTGGGGACTAGTAAAAACGGTGTAAACAACATGGGTGACGAGGAGGACTACATGAGCGAGGACCTCATGTCTGTAGATGAGTTGTCGTCGTTGCAGAGATAAGTAATCATAAAACTAGGTAAGAAGAGGAAGAGTTCGACGCACTACGGGGACGGATATGAGAGGGGTGTAACACGGAGAATGAGCAGACAGTTTGCGGGTACGTCAAGAGGAGAGCGTGATTCAGACGTAGTGGAGGAGGTGATGGCGAGAAATAGGACAGAAAGAGAGGAGAGAATGAAAATTGAAGAAGGGGAAATAAAGAAATCGCAAAGGGAAGAGAAACTAAAGGTGAAACAGAGAAGCAATTGGAAGAGGTGGAGGCAGCTAGGAGGATGATAAGGGAGAAAAGAGTCGAGAATGAACGGCAAAAAAGAGCTAGCAAAGTTGATTGGTGGTGATGATGATGATTTTGAGCACGGAGTAGGACGATGTAGTTGGAGCTGGGACGAATAATAGAAGCAGTGTCGAGACAACGCTGGAAAAATATCAGTTACAAGAGGAGATCAGATGGTGGTGAGAGAGGCAGTATATATAATACAGAATGAGATGATGGAAATTATGAAAACGTAGTTAAGGATGGAAAGGGAGCTAAGAAGGTCGGCGGATGAAAATGGAAGGTTAGAGGACGAAAATGAGAAATTGAAAGGAATGGAAGGCTTGAGTGTAGAAAGAAGAAGAAGAGAGAGGACAGCTGGAGGGATAATGCTTGGGGAGAGTAGTGAGACGTCGGAAGAGGCATGGATAGAGGCAAAGATAAGGAGGCGGTGCAGGACATATGACGAGGTGAGTATGAGTGAAGGACGTGGAGTGAATGGGAGGTAGGGTATGAAAGAGCGAGAAAGAATAGTGGTAAACGAATCGATGCAAGGTGTTAGGGTGATTCGAGATGGGAAAGTTGTGATAGTGCACAAAAGCAAGGAGCAAAGGAGTATGATAAAGGATTGTTTGGGAAAGATAGAAAAGATAGAGGTGAGAGAAAGGAAGGTGGTGGGGCCGATGCTTGTCGTGTCGGGGGTGGAGAGGGAGTTTTACGGACGAGGAATTTTTGGATAATTAATAATGGGTAATGAGGAATTAAGGGATTGCAGAATTGAAGATTTTAAAATTTTCAGGAGAGTGACTTGCCGTAACCCGTGGTAGGAGAATATTGTTTTAAAGGTGGGAGTGAATGTTTTCAAGTGGCTGATAAAGAAGGGTAGGGGTGAAAATTGAGTGCGAGCGACACTATGTTGAGGAGTACCTGGGTTTGGCCATGTACTACAGGTGCTGCAGCTTCGGCCATATAATGAAATATTGCAAGGAGAACAAGATGGGCGTGAATGCAATAAGAGTGGTAGGAAATGCATAAATTGTTGGAGGATGTTTCGGGTGACAGTGAGTCACAGCGCCAGGGATCAGGATTGTCCGACTATGGTAACAATTTTGGAGAAATGGCGGAAAAATATGAATTATAATAGACATAAGTGTCTACAGATCAATTTAGGTAAGGGAAAAGATGCCATAGTAATGGCTCTCAACAAAATTAAAGGTGAAAGTTTCGATATCGTTTTTATTCAGGAACTGTGATTCGACTCTTATAGGTTCAATGAGCAGTCGAAGGTGGTGACTATGATTCGGCAAGGATTGGGAAAGGTATGGATGAGGAGAGATGCTTGAGTGAGAATGTGGTGGTGGTGGAGTCAGAGAAAAGGCTGAATGAAAGGAGCGTTTTGTTGGTGAATGTTTATGACGAACCGACCGATGCCAGGAATACGATTTCTAGATTGTAGCGGGGGATTCCAACGGAAAGAACGTGGCATGGGGTGGTGTGGTGACGGATGAAAGAGTTGAAGAAATTCACGAATGGGTGGTGATGAATGGATGGAAAGTTAAAAATTACCCGGCGGATCATTCCAGTTTTTGTTCCAACAGGGGTGAAAGCTGGGTGGATCTTGTGATGACAAAAAATGTTAGGGTGAATGATCGAATAGTGGATGCCTATGAGGAAAGTTTGAGCGATCATAGGTATGTGAATTATAATATAGATGCTGGTAGGGTGGAGAGGGCTGCGAAGAGATGGAGGTACAAGGTGAAGGGAGTCGATTGGGAAAGGTTTGAAAGAAGTATGAGAGGAGAATGGAAGGAACGTGAAGGAGCTGCGGCACTTGGATGCGGAGGGGGCGGGTGTTCTTCTGCATGGTGTCACAGAGCAGATTTGTAGGGAGGAATTAAGGAAATGGGCAAGAGTGTGGAAAGATGAAAGAGAATGGTGGAATGATGAGTTGGAAAGGGTTTTATATGTTTTCAAAATTTAATTGTGTCGGGCGTTTTACTGTTTAATAAAAGAGGCTTTACCCGCTAATGTTTTGAGTTGTGTGAGTTGGAAAGGGTTTCTTCGTCTGTCGTTGTCATATTTACCATTTTCTCTGCGTTGTTGCAATTCTTCCTGCTTTTCATTTTTATGCTTTTAAACTTTACGTCCACAGTACGAGTGTGTTTAACAAGCAACCCGGTTGTGTGACGTGAAACTCATGTGTTTAGTTAATTATCTCTTAAATTTAAAGTTTATTATTTGACCATAGTTTATAATAATTATTATTTACTTTGGGTTTGTATATAGAATAAGTATAAGTTGAAAAATTGTTAAGTAGGTTTAACTTACCTTTAAAATAGACAAATTCATAATATGGAGTCTGGTCAATACGGCCGGCAATATAAAAACAAATAACATCCTTAATCTTGAAATAGGTCATGAATACAATGATATTCAAATGACTGACATGCCGATCGACAATGAATGTACTAGTGCGCAACTATCCCAAGCAGTTATAGTTCAGCATTCTACACCTACAGAAGTGAGAGACACAACGAATACAACGATGCAGGATACACGTCCTAGTGGTAGTAATAATACTGATAATTTGACAAATATTAGTAATACCACAGAATCCAAATTAGTTTATAACAACTATGATCCTAAATTTGGTTATGTATACGAGGCTCCTTTTTATGGCTTCGTAGAACATAAAACAAAAAATATTAGTAAATCGCATGAGATGGCCACAGGGCACATTTTGCACGTAGATTTAAGTTTAGAAAATAATATAAAAGAAATAAATAAAGCGGGAATTAATAAGATTAAAATGGAAATGCGTTCTGCCAAAGACCTGTATGATTCCTGTTCGATTTTAAAAAATAAAGATCTTCATTGCTACGGGCTTTACCATTTAACAGAAAGGCGAGGTGTAAGAAAACAAGTAGCTACTTTTTTTCAGAAGAATATTTAAAGGAAGCATAGTTAAATCCATTAAAAGTATTTAAAAAATGTTGAAAAAGAAGATAATACATCAATTTTTGTACCGCGGCAAACAATTGTCGCATCATTTATAGAAAATGAATTACTAGCATCAGTTGTCATAAATAGTTGCCGAAGGCCGGTATTACCTTTTGTATATCGTGTAACCCAATGTTTAAAATGTCATAGATTCAGGTACGTATCAGGCCAATATAAGAGTTCTGAAAAACTTTGTAAAGCATGAGGTAGTAATTTTCACGAGGGTGAAAGAAACAGCGATCACGGGGTATGTCTTAATTGTAAGTCGATCGAACATAATGCTCTTTTAAAACAATATCCTATGTATATGAAAGAAAATGCAGTTAAGGAAAAAATGGCAGAAATTGACTGTACCTCTAAAGAGGCAAAACATATTTTAGATAATCCCAGTTCGTTTGCCAATGTAGCTTCTTTTAACAAATTTTCTCTTCTCGGAAATTTAGATGATAATATAGAGTTTCCACCTCTCCGAAATCCCAAAAATAATAATAGTAATAATAGGTCACAGCAATCAAGAGCTTATTTTTATTTCTTTTTATTTCTCAATGGATGTCAAATTTTTTAAAAATATTACAGTGGAACTGAGCGACTAGCTCAGTTACAGCAAACAAGGCTTGTTTTATTCAGTGTCTAACTGGCCTAAATATCGATATAGTCCTACTGAGTGAAACTTGGTTAACCCATTAACCCCGGATTAAATTAAAATAAAAAAAAAACGCATAAAATTTATTTTATAAATATAAATATGAACAAATCAAAGTTTTATTTATTTTTTTTTTTGTTAAAATTATACAAAAAAATGTTGGTCTATCTAAAAGACCACTAGGACAATGAAGGCTCTAGTTTCTTAAGTGGAACTTTGAAAAACAATTTCTACTTTCCTGTATACACAAAATAACATTGCAATTAGCACAGTTCCACATTGTTCTCTTTGGCTAATTTTTTGTACTGCAATAGTGGCATCGTATTGTAGTGCCACATTCTGTGGCATGTGGGCTACTTTGTCAAGCCATACTTCAGGCAAAACATTTTTTTGTAAAAGCAGTTCTCACTTTCTCTGAATGGTCTTCCCCTTTTTGGCGTGGATGAGGGGTTTTTTCCTATGAAACCAACAACAATGGCAATTTTAAATTCTTTCAGACTGGTAGTCTTCCCTGGTGATATAGATCTAAATATAACAAAAGCATTCACGATGGTCAAATCCAAGAAGTAAAATAAATGCCGTGCCACCACTTTCTGATTTTTCTGTCCAGTTCATAATATATAAATTGTTACACTTGAAAATTTCATGAGGCCTGAAATAAAATAAAATAAAATACCACTGTTATTTTCCTAAATATGAGTTTGTTTATTAGATTTTAATTACAATTTAAATTCAATATTTTATTATTTTAAATTAGTATTCCATCAGGTAGTCATGAAACTGTTTCCTTGTATTTTCCGCGCTTCCCTCGATGCTGCTAATCTCGCTCTGATTGTTACTTAAAGAGATCTAAACCAAAACAAATTTTATAGGAGACCATCACCCAGTGGTTTGTTTTATTAAATTATAAGTGTCACAGGTCAAATGTATAGATATCTTTATTTTGTCTATATCGCTAATATAATATTAATAGTAACTTACCAATATTATTAGTCCAATCCAGCCTCTTCTCGTGTAAGAAATTATTTCTGTCCTCGTTGCCTGCCACCTACTTCGGCTTAGGGTTGAACTATTTGATATGCATTTTCAATTCTAATTGTTTTTCGAGTAATGACCGTACCTACAATGTAAAAAATTGTCCTTAATAAAATATAACCTATGAAAGAAAACAAACAAAAAAATATATCGTTTCTTTCTTATTGTGAAATAAAGAAAACAATTGGGGACTTACCTTGATAGGGTTTGTTAATCCAGTAATGTTTACTTGTGTTAGTAATATACCATAAACCTTTTACTTTACAATTCTCAGCTTAGGTTATCATGTTGTCTGTCAACTCAAATTAAACTTTACGCACTACGTAGGCAAAAAAGCTTTGTCGTTACCTTAACATCCTCGTAGCTTTTTTTGTTGGTAAGAACGCAAGCTGGTACGTCTAATATTACAGGACCGCCTTAGGTTACGGTTTTATTACTAGGCGCTAATTTTGTTAGATTTTCTATTCAGCGGTACAACCAACATAGTAACATACTGCATAAGCATCCTAGCTGTTCAACTGTTGTAATATGGTAGTAAACAGTAACCATTTAATTGTTTAAAATTGTAGGCTTGTGGCGATTGAAACCTCCGGTCCTGTGTCTCTCAGGTCCTGACCCTGATACCATTTGAAGGTCATGAACTATGTAAGATGTTAACATGACTTACGTGGTGTGGATAATTTTCCTTTGTAATTTAAATTTGTCGTCTTTAAATAATATTTCGTTTATTAGGTCTTCTAGTCTAAGAGAAAATAGTATGGGTCTCATTTTGTGGTATTATTTTAAACAGTAGGGCTTCTGTAATTTATATTCTTCTTGACTTGGATCGTCAACAATTAACGCGGTACATCGTTCATTTCCTGCATTTGAATGGTTTTTCTGAAATGCTGGTTTTTATGATTTTTTTTTCCTGTTTTTTTCCGGGAGAGCCATGTTTTGGGGATTATTAACGGGGTAGGCATTGCAATCACACGTCTTTTAGTGAGTTATCAATTTTGATTATTGGGATCAATAGTGATTGTATTGCCGTTGTTCGTGATTAGATTATTATATATGATTTAGTTAATTGTCACGAAGTTTCAATTTTTGGATTAACTCGTTAAGCCTTGCAGAAGTGCCAGTCGAGGAACCTCCAGTGTTTTACGGATTTGAGACTACAGTCAAACCGGAATTTTTTTTTATGGTCAAATTTTCCTTGACACTGAGGAAAAGTTATAAGAAATGCAAACAATTTTGTAACATTTAGAAGCTTATAAGAAAATATTTAGTGGAGCAGTGCTTTTACTCTTATGAGGAATACTACCTCTCTAATTAATGTTATTAATCTAATTTAATTAATTTTGTGATAATAAAAATAATTGTGTACCTTTACTTAGCCACAATTGTTAAGTATGTTTGTTTGTCTTTATGTCATATGTTTAGTAATCTACCATTATATATGTGTACATGTGTTTGTGTATGTGTGTATATATATATATATATATATGTATATATGTGTGTATATGTGTAGGTATATATATATTCACTGAACTGATTCTGCGGTTGGCTCCTTGTGAAACATCATTAAATATTTTAAATATATGAAAGAAATTTGCTTTTTAATGTTTCAAAAATATTTTATTATAAACTCTACACGTGTTTCGGCTTTTTAGGCCTTTGTCAAGAGTACTGAGTACTGAACAGTAAAATTTGTGTTCATTGCTTATATATAACCACATCTGGTACCTACTATAAAACTATTGTAAAGTATGTTTTTAAAAGCTGAATATTACTTTATTTTTTAAAATCTAAATTATTTTATTTAAAATATGGTGGCCGGTAAAAATTTGTTGTTCATTCGTTACATTTTTCTTATTCTTAACTTATTTCTAATTGTTCTAATAGATCAAGTCTCTTTCCTTTTTTTCCGAATGGAGTAATTTGACATTATTTAAATTTATAAAATGACTGTTTTCTATACAATGTGTTGACATGCCCGTACTATATACATTGTTTACAATAGATTTCCTGTGTTCCTCGAATCGCTTTTTTACATTTCGTCCAGTTTGTCCAATGTATATAGCATCACAGTCACTACATTTTAACTCATATACTCCTGTTTTTTGTAGCTTTTCAGTTTTGTCTTTATTATTAATTAACATTTTACCTAAATTATTTTTATTTACTGAAATTGTTTTACATCCCAGTTTATTCAGTTTATTACTAACTCTATTGCTGATCTTAGGCCTATAATTAATACATTTATATCTCTTATTGCATTCCTGAGAAGAAGCGGCATAAAACTCTTTATGTAAATTTTTCTTTTGTTTGTTTTTTATTAGTTTATCAATTAGGTTTTCTTTATAGCCATTGTTTCTCGCAATTTCTTTGATTACGTTAACTTCTTTTTTAAAATTCTCTTCGCTTAATGGAAATGTTAATAGACGGTGTATGTAGCTGTGGAATGGTGCCATTTTTATTTGCAATGATTGTTTAGATTTACTATGAATTATTGTATCTGTGCAAGTAGGTTTAAACCTACTTGCACAGATACAATATTGTTTATTTTATTTCTATATGCATATATATCTTATTATTAGTATAATTGGCATATTGCGTAATAAATAGTATTAAGTGTATATGGGAACAACCCTCCCATCAGTGCAAATATTTCTCTTGTATTATATATGTGTATATAATATCATCAAATGTCATTACGTATTATAATATACCTAATATAATTTTTGTAATATATCCTTTGATTTCAAACTTTTTTTTTTGTTGTTTGTGTGTTTACCACCTAGCTGTCTTACCTGCTCCCCCCGATGAGCTAGCAAGTGTGTGGTTCCTACTTTATTTCGAACGGCACACTATAATAAACATTTGCTACGAGTACCGGAGAGGTATCCATCGAAGCCTACTCCCATTTCACCTTTTATCAGTTATTATTAAATAACTATAAATAATTTTTTTTATTATGCTTTGTACGTAGCAAGATTTGAGCATATCGGCCTTATCTACTCCGCCCATATATTTATTGTAGTCCATGGTGATTTTCGGACATTGAATTTGGCTTAGAGTAAATCCATTTGGCCCTTTATCCATTCTAGTTACTGTTTGGATTTACCCAGAATCATGAAAATTTGATACAAGCACATGCGTTTATCCATCCATTTGAAACACAGTACCCCATTTTAAATAATTTATGATCCATGTCTCCTCTTGTCATTGTCTTGTCTGCTTTCAATAGTGGAAGATTTCTCCTATCACTTCTTATGGTTTCACATGCATAGATAAATTTATTCTGAAGTTTAATCATTAAATTTACAGAGCTAAAAAAGTTGTCAAAATAAAGTCGATGCACTTTCCTAATAAGCATTCTTGTCAAGTCGACGATTACACAGTCTCCTAATTGTTTCTCCACAAGAATGGAAAGTTTTCCAGTGTATATTTGAAATTCGTTGACATCACCTGAAACACTGTCTGCTCTTACCTATACTTTATACCCCCCTTTTGATCGGCTTTTTAGGCATATATTGTTTTAAATTTGATCTGCCTTTGAATTTGATCGTTCTCATGGATTGACGCTCAGCTGGTTAATAATGTTGAAGAAAAGTATCACCTAATGCATCAAACAATGGTCTTGTTTTGTACAATTTATCAAAATTTTGTTCATTGCGATTTGGTTGCACACTATTCTCATTGACGTGTAGATTTCCTAAATGCCAAGAAAATCTGTCACGAGACATGACAGAACTGATATAGCTATCTCGCAACTCAGTTTTTGCTGACCAGTAGTCTTTATAACTAGGCAAAACTTTAATACCCATCAAAATATTAATGCCTAGAAATATTTTTAATTCTTCAGGTTTGGTAGCAACAAATTGTTTTCCAGGTTGGGTCGCGTAAAGATTTGTCTGAAATGCAATGTGTGCTATCAAGTTGGCAATCTACAGAGATTCAGCAATTTCAGAAATAGTTGAACCTGACACCTTACGAAAGTTTTGAATATGTGCCATAGGAAATTTTTCCCCAAATTATTTTTTCAGAAACATCTGGGACCAAGTCTATTAATAGTACATCATCTGAGTTAACTGAATTTGTATCATCTTCAACCAATTCTGAAGAATCTGGGTCTAAATTGTATTCAAAGTAAGGAGAATTATCATTTATTGGATGTATACTCTCTGTTTCTAGAATTTCTTCTTCAGCATTATTCTCTGATATCCGTATACTAACAAGATCGTCAACATTTCCTCCTCAGAATCTGTATAGTTTCCTAAGTCAGATTTGATATCCGAGGGCATTTCAGCTACAAAAGTATTAAACTGATCACCCGACATCTGCTCAAGGTGACTAAAAGACCTTGTACTTTATTGGTTATATTTTGCTAATTTTGGCTTGTTATCTGAAAATAATAACAGTATTTTACGGCCTGACATTAAAATTATCACATAAAATTACTAGATACATTATTTCTTGTAACGCCATATACGAAAATGACATTTATTGGACAGTTTCAATGAATCAAAACAATGTCATTATTGACAAGTGAAAAATAAAGAAAAAAGTGTAAAATAAAAAAATTTTATTTCACAGTGTGAAACAAAACTTAATAGTCAACAGACAACAAATTAAAGTTCTTACATCAGACATTTATTAACAAATTTCATGAACAATTTTATTCATAATTTAACGAAAATTTATATGAATAGTACTGTTACTAACATTATTTATATTTATTTCTGGAATTATAGGTTCAGATGTTCGAAATATATTTGATTCATTTATATTAATATGGTGGTTGGTCTGATTTTCACCAACGACTACATCGGCAGACAGTCATTTTTGTGGTATTGTCTGAAAATATCCGTTTTAAAATTTCCTTTTTTTTCTGGATGCTATCTTCTATATATCCCTCAGCAACTCTTGAGGATTTCCATCCCTCATGACGTTTTAAGGTAAGAATATCAGTTCCAGAACCAGCTAATAGTGATGCCGAAGATCTCCTAAAGCTGTGACCCGTATATTGCTCATGATTAGATAAGTTAAGGTATTTAGCTATAATACTTGGTATTTTTGAAAATGTATTAATACCAACTCGTTGGACCGTACATTTTTCTCCTCGACAATGAAGAAAAACCCCTTTGTGATTCACATGAGTAGGGCGAATAGCTGCATATTTATCATAAATATTTAGTGGATTTATTCCATTAACTGTCTCACCAATTACCGTAAAAGTCTTAGGTTTTCGAATCAGGTACTTTAACAACCAACATGCAGTATTTTCTCACAATGTCATCAATGGTCATATTGTAGAGTTCCTCTCGACGACAAGCGCCAGCCAAGCCCATTATTAATATAACTTTCAACATTAAAAACTTTTCATCTAGTGCTTCTAGTAAAAAACGTTCGACATCTGCTCTGTCAAAAACTTTAGATTTTTTAGCCCTATACCCAGTGGATTGTCTTTTCAAAAAACTTTTACTTTTTGATAATTGGATACATTTACATTATTCCTTACATTCAAAACTGCTTTAAGCTTCGAAAACTTGGACCAGAGACTTGAACATTTTAAAGTTATTGCTTTTTCAGATAGATAAGTCAAAAGAGCAGACTCATATGTTACTCACAATTTTCTACTTACACCAGTGCATAAAAAAATCATATTCTTTTTCGTACAATTTTCTAGGTTTCGCTGGTAATAAATCTAAAGTTACAGCAATTGCTTGCTCCCTGATTTCTGGAGAAGTACCAGGAATAAAATCTTCCTCACTATCACTCATTTTGTTCCAAATAATAATTATTGTGAAGTAGAATGTGTCAATTGCGACGTTTAAATCGGTCAATATTTAGTTGTTTTATTATTGGTTTATATGGAAACAGCAATAGAATTTAGTCATTACGACAAGGTAACATTGTCGATTTGCCATATTTTTACAAAATTCTACTGTTTTCTAATTTCGAATGGCGATACAAAAAGTTTTGTATGTAACTCGAGACTAAAATGTATTTTTTTTACTCGTGAGGTTTATAGCACTCGCCTTCGGCTCGTACTATAGACGCCTCACTTGTAAAAAAAAACACCATTTTAGCCACTTGTTATATAAAATACTATTATGGCCTAGTGGTCCTTGAAGGGACCAGCCAATTGTTGTTATTTATTACGGAGCACTTGATAAGAGAGACAATTATAAACATTTGAAAGCGATAATATGTCACATATCTTTAATTATTTTCCATTTACCTTCCATTATCTATCAGTTTGAGAAAATAAACACTAAAAAATAGTTCTAACATTATTATACTGAAAGGTTTGCACCAAATATCAACTGATAATAGTGTTAAATCTGATTACATGGATTTACGCAAAAATTATGACAAATGTTTGATAGGTTCCGCTAAATGTCACGTTCACGATCAGATTCCGTTCATATATGATACGCAGACGCGATTTCAATAGGTGCTCCTTAAGAGGTAGTAATCGGCTGCAAAGGGTTAAAGCCATCTAATGTATTTAATATCCCAGGATATAAAGTTGTTAGAAAAGCTCGCTTATATGGTAAAGCAGGTGTTGCAATATTGATTGCAAATAAATGAACTTCTACGGAAATAACATTTAGGAATAATTTTAAGGCGTCCACTATGGTATGTGGTATTAAATTGACCGGTCAAATAAATCTTAATATCCTCTGTATTTATCGTCCGCCACAATCCGTAACAAATAATAATGAATGGATCAACATTCTTGAACATTGTTTTACTCCATGTCTTATTGGAGGAGATTTTAATGCACATAAAGCTATGTGGGGCAGTTCTAAAAATGACAATCATGGAAATTCATTAGTCAATGCCATAGACAACTGCAATTTATTTATATTAAATGATGGCCAATCCACCAAATAACGACTTCGGATTTCCTATCATTTTTTTCTTCCAGGTTTCTTTTATTTTTAAACGACACTTTATCATTAATTAAAAACATAAATTACTTTAAACTACTCTTTTGAGACAGCCCAAGAAATGTTTAATTATCTTATTGATAATGCAGCTGAAATATATTTTAAGGAATATATTTTAAGGAAAAAAGGGACGAGTGCTAAATATAGTGGAAAAAAGAAAAGAAATACTTAGGGAATATAATGCAAACTCAACGCCTGAAAACTATCTGGAATGTAAGAAAGTTATGGTAACATTCAAAAAATTTCTTAAACTAAAGCCAAAAATAGCTGGATGACTTTTGCAACAATTTAAATATCGCAACACCTAGTAGTAAAATATGGAACCAAATTAAAAGAATGAAGGGGCAAACGGCTACCTCTAAAATTTGTAGTGAGGAATGTGCACAAGAAGTATTATTTAGTTTAACGCCTGATAGTGCTTACGAAGAGAACAAGAACAAAGAAATTGAATGGAACGATAACTCCACCCATCCTTTATTTCAACTTTACGGAACTAGTCAATTCGTTAAAGAAAACTACAGCGCCAGGTAATGATAATATTACCTATATATGATATCATTGCCAATCTGCCGATATGATTAAAAAAATTTTGCTTTTGATATACTCCAAATTATTTTTTGGAGGAGAATGTATTGACGATTTAAAAACGGCGAACGTCGTTCTTCTTTAAAACCCAGGCAAAGCCGCAAATATTAGTTCTTCGTATCGTCCTATATCTCTAATGTCGTGCTTTTTAAAAACTATGGAAAGAATGATAAAATTTAGGATGGAATGGTGGATAAATGTCAATAATTTTGACTTCGAATGCCAGTATGGATTTAAAAAAAACCTTAGTACCCAACATGCAGCAGGGAAGCTCATATGTGATATTCAGAATTATTTCGCTGGAAACAGTTTCTTGGATGCAGTGTTTTTAGATATTGAAGGGGCATATACCAATGTAAATTTAAATATACTTGAGGATATGCTGAATGTGTTACAATTTCCAAAAAGTATTTCAAGAAATGTAGTCAACCTATACCGTAACCGTAAAGTTTTCATTCGATGTCAGAATAACTCGCTGCTGGGTCCACGTTTCGTAGCATTAGATTTACCACACGGGTACGTCTTAAGTTCCTTTTTATTTAATATCTGCACGTCCGACTTAAATCGTGTGTAGAAACAAAGTGATTCAGAATGCAGATGATATTATTCGTTATACTGAATCTAGTAAAGTGGACACGACTTCCCACCTTGCAGGATGCAAGGTGGGAAAATGCAAAATTCCAAATGGAAGAAATGCATTCTTCTTTCATTGAATTTTGCATTTTCCCACCTTGCATTCTTTATGCGGGCGTGTACCCATTAATTCATATTGTTTTGTATTCAATACTCATACATATGTAAAATATCTGTAAAATGCTCAATTAATGTTAGTGTTGTAAACATAAAAAAAGCATGTAAATGTTAGTGTTGGTAACTTATCTAACCTCAACCTCGTAAGAGGTGACATTCCTTTTTAGCAACCATTTTTTACTGTGATAAATTGGTAAGTCGCGATAGAGCCTATGATGGTTTTACCTACCATGGTCGAGATCTCGGATCTTGTAACTTAGTATGTCGGAAATCGCTTTGTTTTCTTGCACCAAGTTCCTCTAGGACCTAAGATTAATGGGCAGACTGTAATAATCTTACCCAGGTGCCTTATACTCAAAGCTTCTAGAAACTGTGGATCTTCATATATAGCTTATTTATTAGTATATGCGGTGCCGAGTGGAATAGGCCCTTCCCAGGATACCCCCACGTCACCCACTAAAATTCTATCGCCTTTGTATAATAATGGGTCTGGGATCTTAAGTATGCAGGTTCTTGCTTTTATTCTAGGCTCTATCTCAACTTTCCAACTCTTTTTTTTCAGCGACCGTTTTAACAGTTGACTGGGGGGGGCTTGGGCTCGGATTACACGTAAGGCATCGTTCGCCTCAAAGGTTTTATTCAGCCATAGCTATTTTTGATATATTTCTTGACGCATCTCCGATCTCTGCAAACTGTATATCATAGTTGCGGAGCTAACGAAAAGCGCTACTTTCCATGTGATCTCGGTATACATCCCAACTGGCCATGACATTAAACTGCACCTCCAAATGCTTGGCGAAATACTTCAGGCACTTGGTCATAAACCTGCAATCATCGCAGGTGACTTTAATGCAGGCAGAGACGTGGTTTGCAGTCACGTCCGATGAACGAGGAGCACCAGTGGACGATCTCATTGACGCTCATGATCTCCATGTCATCAATAAGTCAGGTTCTTCTTCTACACTTCATAGTCTTAATGGTGAAAGTAACATAGACATTACGTTGATTACTCGAACCGCCACAACTAAGATCAGTAACTGGGAAGTCATTCCTGATCTTGTCAATAACTACCACCGACTGATAGGCTTCCAGTACAACGTCACTGGTCAGCCACCTGACTAGTCACACTTTGGTTATTATCTAGCAGGGCTCGACGTGGCGAGGTTTCAAGCTGAGACCGCGGCACTCGTATGTGAAATCCAGCTCTCTACAACTTCAGAGCCAACTTCTGCTAACATCCGAGACGGCTGTGAGACATCCGAGTCGGCCGTCTCACAGACGACTTAATCAACATCTGCAACTCTTTGCTGCGTAAGAGCGTCTTAAGGCCCCACAATTCAACGTGGTGGTCTGTCGAGTTGGAAAATAAAAAGCGCGCACTTAATGTCTCTAGACGAGCTCTTCAACGGGCCAATGCCCGAAATCAACCAATCGTATTTTTTCTTAAACGCCGCTATGCTTTGCTGAGGGTCGAGTCACCTATAGCAAAGCAATTCGACGAGACGAGGCTCAATCTTGGCACAAGTTTGTCGAACAGGATCTTTCACTCGATCTGTTGGGCACTACGTACAAACTTGTTTCTGGCCAAACCTCTATTTTTGAGGCCCATCATGCTGTGGTATCGAATGGTGGCTCCATGAGCATTGTTCCACTAACGCTGGCTGCTATTTTGAACAGGCTCATGTCTGATGACTTCCCTGAAAATGACTCGGATGTACAATCTGTAATATGTTCCAATGCTTAAAGAGCTAGGGAAATCTTGGTACGTGTTTTGGAGCATCACTTAGAGCGGGCTTTTGTAAAGATCAAGCCCGGAAAGGCTCCCCTGGTGGGACAACATTCCATGTCGTATTTTGGCTATTTGTAGTCCCATTTTAATGGAATTTCTAGTAACTCTTTTCAATGATTGTCTTGCAGCTGGCTACTTTCCGACCTCTTGAAAATGAGTATACCTCTTTACAATCCTTAAGTCACCAGACAAGGATTTGTCAGAGCCTTAAAGCCTATAACATTGTTACCGGAATTGGGCCAACTTTTCGAGCGTTCTCTGATTATTATGCTCCAAAACCATTTCGGTCCTAATCTTTTGACACAAACTCAATATGGCTTTACACAGGGACGCTCGACCACAGACCCACTGCGCCACCATGCCGTTGAATACCATGGCATGGTGGGCTTCAGTAGTAAAAATTTTGCTGGAAGCAAGTTTGTACGTAGTACCCCACGAATCGAGTGAAAGATCTTGTTCAACAAAATTGCGTCAAAACTGAGCCTTTGCGTATCAAATTGCTTTACTATGGCTGACTTTTACCAAAACATAGCGGCATTTAAGGAAATTTGTGTTCGGCTGATTTCGGGCCTTGGCCCGTCGAAGGCTTGTCTGCAAGTGCGGTCTTTTTATCTTTCAAATAGAAAGACCATCACCTTAAATTGCTCACGCAGCAAAGAGTTACAAATATTGATTAAGCCGTCTGTTAGACAGCTGACTTGGATGTCTATATTAGCAGAAGTTGGCTCTGAAGCTGTGGAGAGCTGGATTTCACCTGTGAGTGCCTCAATCTCGGCCTGAAACCTCACCACGTCGAGCCTTGCCAAATCATAATCAAAGCGTGAGTGCTCAGGTGAGTGGCCAGTAACGTTGTACTGGAAACCTATCAGACGGTGGTGGCTATTGACAAGATCAGGAATGACTTCCCATTCACTGATCTTGTTGGCGGTTCGAGTAGCCAACGTAATGTATATGTTATTCTCACCATGGAGACTATAAAATGTAGAAGGAGAACCTGACTCAATGATGACATAATCATATAAGCTGTAATAAGATCCTCTACTAATGCCCCTCGTTTATCAGCCGAAACCACATCTTTGCTTTTGTATTAAAGTCACCTGCGATTATTTCAGGATTTTGACCAAGTGCCCGAACTATTTCGCCAAGCCTTTGGGGATGCGGTTCACGGTCCTGGCCAGGTAGGAAATATACCGAGACCACATAAAATGAAGTGGTACCTTCAATCAGTTGCTGAACTGACTAAAGGCACCATATCACAGTTGTTGATCTGTGATATACGGGTTGCAAAGATCGGAGATGGTCAATACGTTAAGAGATAAATCGAAAATAGCTATGGTAGAATAGAACCTATCAGGCGATCGATGTCTGAATTGCTTTACGTGTAAGTCGAGCCCTGGAATTTTTCGGGAGTTAGACTCCGATAGAAGACAGATGTAGGGCTCCTAGATGAGGATAGCATCCAGATTTTTGGCTGCAGCGACCGAGACCAGCTCAGAAGTCGGGGTTCTCGCGTCTTGTTAATTAATGCAGCCAAACCTGGCACTTAAGGTTTTACTGACCACAGTCGATGTTAGGCGAGGAATGCGTCTATATTCTTGGCGTAAAAAGGATATGATTTTGAAAAAGCTTTGTGTTTATCATCTCTGAACCCCACAGATGCACAGTTAGCACACTTTATGTGATTATCAGACTTTTTGCATGTTCTTGTCTCATGGAATTCGGCATACCTTCCACAGGCTTGGACACTGCGGCAAACTCTGCTGAGGTGGCCAAACTTATGGCACTTGTAGCAACGCATGATACGAATGTGATCTTCGAACCGGCATGAAGAAAATTATACATAAAGCTGCTCTTTGAGCAGCAAAGCAGTTCGGACTGGTGGCGACACCTTGTGGAGATAGCCTTTGTCCTTAGGATCGTAATTAATTAAGTGTCTCTAAGTTACCATTTTGGGTGCTTTTGTCTTACTGCAGATATTTTTTATACAATAAACTATCTGATGATTAAATAAATCACTGTCCATAACCTTCTTCTAAAGTAGTAGTTTTTTTTGTAGGGACGTTAAACTAACTCCTTCTAAAACTGAATTTAAATTATTAACTAATATTTGTTAAATTTAACATATTAATGTTGACGTTTCCAATACAAATAATATCATTGGCTGTGGGTAAAACCTCAAATCGCTCATCTAAAAATATATTTGTATTTTGAGAAGGTAATTTATAGACAATTCCGACTGCAATATTTTCTTTTTTCAGTTGGATGTAAACCCACAGTAATTTTTCTATTGCATTGCTAGAATTAATCATAGAAATATTAAACGAATTTTTAACATAAAGACATACTCCTCCGACACCTTGCCTGTTTATATCGACGATATACTTTGAAACTTTTAAAACTTATTAAGTTTGTTGAAATATTAATGTAACTAGGTTTCACAAACGCCAAATATGAAGTATCTATTATTATTTGTTTTATACCCTGTATAAATGGCAGAATCGACCTAACATTGAGACAATTTATTAAATTCTGGCCACTTTTCTTTATGCAAAAAACACTATCCACTTATTTATTTCTTAAAGAAACCATAGCAGTTTTTTTTGTACCTAATAAAATTCATTGAAACGTACAAAATATTTATGCTATTATTCATAATCAAAACCTAATGCATAAAACAAAAATACATTCCATCATATGAAATAAACATAATACAAATTATTATTACAAAATTTCCAACTCATCCCCCGTATCGACTCTCGTAATATCACCTTCATCTTTTCGTGCATATATTATAGCATTATTAGTCCATACTTTTCCCTCAACTTCATAGTTTTCTAAAATATTTTCATTTTTTCGTTTAGCGAGATCTTCACGGATGACTATGCCAGAACCTTTTAATAGTTTCTTACAATTGTAGACAATATGTTTTGCATCGAGACGGTTGAATTTAATAATAAGAATGGGACGTACCTTATCGGGTTTAAATTCACCAACTCTAAGACAGCTTTCTATCTTTGATTCTTGAAGATTTCTTAGGTAGAGCTTTTCAGAGAAAATGTTCATTACCTCCTTCATACATTTTCTCCTGTTTATTTCCATACCATAAATCGTAGTAGTTTCATTCCTTTTTTCATTTTTTTTACAATTTTAATGTTTCTTCGTGATGTTTTAGTTTTATTTTTATTTCAGCATTTTTTTCTTCAGTTGACTTATTTTCCCTTCATATTTTTAAATTAAGGGTTTTGTTATTATCAATTAATTTACTGATAAATATTTCAAATGTGCATATTTCAGCAACTAATGCTATCGTGATGGGCTGCCAGTTGGCACCTACTCAGGATCTTTTCCAGCCTTCGGTATGGGGGGTTTTTTTCGGCGGGGGGGAAAAAAAGGGGGGGGGGAAAGACAGGGAAAAAAAAACCAAAAAAAAAAAACAAGAACATCTTAAAAAAAAACTGCCTTGTTGATGCCATCAATTTGCAACAGCTTGTAAAAGACCTATGGCCCCATCTATCTCCAGTTGAATCGGAGGAATCATAACAACAGGAGCTATTTCTTCTGTATTACTCTGCTATAAGGGTGGAAACGACGTTTTATCATCCCTTCCCCAGATCGAATCATACATGGCGTGAACAACTTTGGTGCTAGATAGCGGTGGCACCTTTGGCTCAATTGAAAATTTTAATTTTTTTTTACGGTATTTAAGATTTTTTAAAAATAAAAAAGAATTTGCCGTTGAAAAATAAATGGTGTATAAGATTTAAGAAAAAAAATAAGGATGCGTCCAGCATTGAACCCGGGACCTCTTGGAAATCATGCGTTATTACAGTTTTTCTGTATTGAAATCTGTTCTAAAAAAGTTATACCTACAACAACTCACTGATTTAATTATGGTATGTTAATGTAAAATTAATAATATTGACGAGTTTGTTGTACTACGAGTTTTTTTGATATTCCTATGTTTTTGGTTTTCTGAACCAAAAATGTGTCTTAATTTTCTCGTACCCTGTATATCAAGCTCAATCTAATGTGTCCATCATGCACTAACTTTTATGAGGAATACAATTTTCTCAGAAATCAATAATAAATTTCCCATTTGTTGCATACTGTTACGGACACACTGTATATTTGATGCAGCCGTAGAAAGAATATAGTGTACAACACGTGTGAAAAGTGCTTACATTTGCAAACGTGGAATTCCAAACACGATTTTCGTTACTATAATAAAGCTCAGCATTAGTGGCCTGATATTAACATACAATTATTATTATTCCCTAGTCCAGTCCTGCATATTATGACAAGGGCAGTCAGATAATAATTATTTATAGTGACAAAATTGTCAATACTGATAAACATAATTGAAAAAGGACTTGTTTACATATATGCAAGAACTTTAATTATCGACTTAATTATTTATTAGTAATTTATTTTTAGTAAACCAAATATTTAATCTAATATTTTAATTTAATTTTGAAACTTTCATCGTAGACAACAAAATTTTCTTGTCAAAATCTTAAATGTTTTTACATCATATGAGATTCGGAACTGCATTTAATTAATTATAGTGGTGGCAATGTGTACTAAACTCTATTGACTTAAAGTTTGCAGCGTTAGCCAGGACAGGGAACAAAATACGCGCTGATCATTAGTCCATCATACACGGAAGGGAATTTTAAACGATTTGTCCCGCCACGGACTAAATATGTTGTCGATATCTCGATCGATGTTTACGTTAGTGGTGTGTGACGGATTTGATCGGTAAAATATCCAATGCGTGAGAGGGCACATCGCTGCAGGTTCAGTCCTGTCGGTACACATATACGGAAATATCAATTCTGTTCGAATATAGTAAAGGCGAAACATGGAATGGACGAAGGAATTATTAACCGAATTTATAGATTTATACAGGGAGAAATCATGTTTGTGGAAAATTAAAGACAGTTCGTACGTAAATAAAAATATGAAACGAGAGGCGTATGACGATTTGGTTAATTTTTTGAAAAACAAGAATTTTACCGTCACCGTTGCGGGGGTAAAAAAGAAAATTCAAAACTTAAGAAACGCCTTCAGGAAGGAGAGAAAAAAATTGAGGATAGCTTAAGAAGTGGATCGGGAACAAAGGACGTATAATTTGCCAGATACATAAACCCATAAGTTCAATTTTTCTTCTTTTTTTGAACCCTGCTCATCTTTTATCACAACAAATTCCTTCTGGATTTTAAACACGCCTGAAATATCTGAACGCGCGTCCAGGCCCCTGAGGCCTCAGAATTTAAAAGAGGAGTCACCAATTAACTGAACTATCCGTCCCCTCAATGACTTTATATTTGTCGAAAATAACGGATGCAATCTTTCTGTGTGTGAAGACCAAATATCTGTACCTCGAGAGACCAGATCGGCAGATGCGATCTGGCAGATCTGGACGGCGGGATAAATCGTTTAAAATTTCCTTCCGTGTATGGGCGGCTATTGGTGCAGACAGCAAGTAGATGTACACAAGTGCAAAGTTCCTATTGCGGTTCATATTCATTGTTTATTTTATTTCATAAGCATCGGTCGTAGTTGGACATTTGGCTCACTAAGTCCAACCCAACAATGCAAATTTTAGTAAATAGAGTATAATAACTTTGTTGCCATTGGTTTCTGAGGAGTAAATCAAAATTTTATTAGGTTTTTTTTAATATGTTGAATATAGGGGAAGGGGGGTACAGTGTTACACGGGGTACACTGTTACCTTCATTATATTCGACGTACTATTTACACTAGATCACTGGTATCGCCGTGAAGGTTAGTTTTGTTTATGCTTTGGGTGTGTACGTATTTGTAGCGAGCTGCGACGGAATTAACTTGAAAAAGTAAGTATTTCACATATTTTTTGGTCTAAAAGTAAAATATTACAGTAATTTAAAAGTTGTCCCAGTCATTATAGAATAATTTTTTTGAGATTTTTGTAATTATACACCTACAAATATGCCCTTTAAGTAACAGTTCAGCACAAAAACATAACCTTAAGTGTTTTGTATTTGTGGACAGTAACTTTTTCTGGCAAAGGTAACAGTGAGGCACAGTGTTACATGTGCCCAAGGGGTACAGTGTTACACGTAACACTGTGCCCCGTATGGAAAAGCAATAATATTAACTTAAAATTATTGCCTCAGGAACATCTTATAATGGTACGAAATAGAAAAGAAAAACGAAAAATCGGGGATTTTGATGAAGAATCGATGAAAAGAGCCGTGCTAAACGTTATCGATAATGAAATATCTATACGAGCAGCTGCACAAGAAGCGAATTTAGTACACATGACCCTTAAAAGATATGTCGACAAATATAGGAACAGTTCCGAGGAAGAGCGCCTAAATTTCCACTTCGCACCAAGATATGATGTAAATAAAGAATTTCCCAAAGAATTAGAAGATCAATTGAGAGATTATCTCCTCACATCATGTCGTATGCACCATGGCTTAACAAGAAAAAATGCTATGATGTTAGCATATGAATTGGCCAAAATCAATAATTTAAAATATCCATCTTCTTGGGATAAAAATCGGCAAGCAGGTGTCGATTGACTAAGCGGCTATATGAAGAGATATCGAAAATTGGCAATAAGAAAACCAGAAGCTACTAGTTTAGGACGTGCAACGAGTTTTAATCGAACAAATGTTACTGAATTTTTTTGATAACTTATCTAGAGCTTATAGTAAATTTCCGAACGGCCCCCTTCCTCAGAATATTTATAACCTCGACGAAACTGCATTGACGACAGTACACAACCCTCCCAATATTATTGGACAAAAGGGTCTAAAGCAGATTGGTCAAGTTACGTCAAGTTAGGGGAAAGGGGCGTCTTGGTGACAGCATGTTATTTTGTAAATGCCACAGGGAATTCAGTGGCTCCATTTCTGATATTTCCACGAGTTCACTTTAAAGACCGAATGATTACAGGAGATCTTCCAGGAACTACAGATGGCGCTGAAAAAACTGGTTGGGTGAACAGCGAAGCGTTTATGGATATTTTGAAACATCTTCACGGATTTGTAAAAAGTACACCGGAGTCGCCGATACTTCTAATAATAGACAATCACCAATCGCATATTTCAATAAGCTCCCTTGAATTTTGTAAGAGCAATGGAATTATGCTTCTAAGTCTGTCTCCTCATACCAGTGGAAAACTTCAGCCATTGGACAAGGCGGTATACAAATCCCTTAAAAGTAACTTTAACATTGCATGCAACGACTGGATGGTCATGAATCCCGGCAAAACTATTACAATATACGAAATTGCTGGGTTACTAGGAATAGCTTACCCAAAGGCATTCACGCCTACCAGTATTATCAACGGATTTAGGTCTACTGGAATTTGGCCTCTTAATAGGAATATCTTTAGTGAAGAAGACTTTCTATCTTCTTCAGTTACAGACAGACCACTAGAAAATGTGTTACCACTCGAAGAGCTTCCACAACTGCCTGCACAACGTTCACCAGTCCCCTCAATTTCACGACAATCACCAATGCATCGATCTCCAGAACATTCTCCAAGACATTCACCTCCACCAGACAGTCTGGAATTTTCAGTCACGACTCATCAGTCACTCACAGTCAAACCCACAACTTCTACATCAAGGTTCATAACACCTGTTGAGGTTCGACCATACCCAAAAGCCTCTGCTAGGAAGGAAGTTAGACAAAAGAACAGAAAAAAGAGAAGCCAAATACTAACTGATACACCGATTAAGGACCAAATTATAGAAGAAATAAAATTAAGCAAAATAAAGTCCGTTAAGCGAAATATGTTAAAAGGAAAAAAGAAACAGATATTATCTAAACGGATAAAAGAAGACATATCGGAATCAGAGGAAGAATCCATGTCAATTGCAGACAGTGACGCTAGCGTAGGAGCTTTCAGTGATGTACAGTTAGATCCTGATTTAGACAAAATAGGCATTGGAGAATATATCCTCATTAAAGAGGGAAGAACAAAAGAACACGATGTTGTCAGTAGGAAAATTTTTAACAAAGAATGAGTTGGAAATTAGTGTTTAGTATATTCGGCGACTATTTCCGAGTTTCAAATTTGTTGAAACTCAAGAAGAATATTTATTTGAGACGTCAAAGGTATTAGCGAAATTACCAAAGCCAAAACCCTCTGGAGGTACAGCCAGAAGGTCCGAAATGTTGATATTTCCAATAGATTTACAAGCTTATTATAATGAACTTAAATAGTATTACAAATGAATCCTGCATGAATCCGGCAAACAGTTTTTTATTTTCGTTTCCACTTAGAGAATGTTATGTTTATGTTTCACTTTAACTTGTTATAGTATTTTATAAATAAAACATTATAAAAAATCTTGATTTTGATTAATTCTATAACCTGTAACAGAGTGCCCCGCTACAGGGCAACAGTGTTACATGTGACCATAGGTCAAAAATTATCATCTAAAAAATGAACTGTTTGACAGAATCAACAAATACAATAAAAAATATTATGCTAAAGAGAGACAATTAGTTACAGTAAAAAATAAAATTTCTAACTATGTCTTATAATAAATAAAGAGGCCAAACAAAATTCTTGTAACACTGTACCCCCCTTTCCCCTACATACTTGTTAATTAAAACAAATGAACAAAGTAATATATTAAGTTATTGAAAAAATAATGCAGTTTTTACTTAAATAATTACTTTTCAAAACTATCGTTAGGTAAGTGTCCGCCTCGGGTTTTAATGCACTCTCCTAGTTGCTCGTGAAAACTCCTCATTACTTTATTCAATAATTAAATATTTCTCGTACGTAGCTACTATGAAAAGAATTTTCCTTGCCAAGTGTGAAGTCGGTACCTTCAACCGTTACTGAGTAATTATTTAAAAAGCCTATTTAATGTTATAATTCCAAAGCATCGTATAACACCCTGTATATTATCATTTTTACTTCTTGAAAAATAATAATAATAATTTTAATTCTATCAAGTATTACTAATAGTATACGTCGAGTGTTTAGTTTAGCTACTAAAAAATTAAATTTATAATCCAGTCCACCCCTGTAAACGTTTGTAGAGTATACAGTATACTGCATAAGAATTAAATGTCAGTTGTGATTGTCAGATTTGCTTACAAAGTAATATTACGTTCTGTAAATTTTGATGTGACTTTTAGGCCGTAATATAGTATATTCCTTTATGTTGCTCCAGAGGCTTATAAAAATGAAGAGAGAGATAGTAGCAGTGCTATTATTTTTGCTTACAGTGGACGCCGATTCTTCTATTCAACAAAAAAGTGAGTAGATATATAGAATACTTCATATAAAATATCATCTAAAAATATATTCAGGGCAGCAATTCTTTGGTTTTTAAATTAGCTACATTGAATGTGATATTCTCTCGCTTTTCATCTTAAAGAAAAGCTAGAGCATTTTACAAATCATCATTTTCATAGATTTTAATACTATTTGACTGACATTCCCATTGCAAATCGAACAGAAAAATAAAAAAAAATGTATTTAAAGTTTAATATTATTTGAGTCACTGCTTAATTTCACCTTTCGCTATTTACATAAAATGTACATATCATGTTTATCAATTTTTGTTAACCATATTGACAGCGTGAATATAAAAAAGCCGTATATTGGGCATGGAACGCACCTTAAATTTTTCGTATCTTTAAAGATATGAATCTGAAATTTGGGAATTACTAATAAAACATAAAAGCACATGGTTTGTTACTATTTTCAACATTTTTGTTCTTCCGGTTTCACCGGAAGCGATATCAATTTTCTTAAATACGACACCCATTTTTTTTTGCGACTTCGATGGAGTTAAAAATTGCCTATAAAATCACCAATCAAATTTAGAATCGGTTGACAAATGGCCTACTTAAGGCCGATTTTCTCTTTACACAAAGAGGGCCATGAAATAAATACTTCGAGTTACAAATTTCGCCAGACAAGCTGTGGAATAATTGCGCGTATATTGTATAGGTATTGGAGTTCTATATTAATTAATACAAATTTTCAGGCATTTTGCAAGCAATACAAAATGGAGTTGAAAATTTAACTGTTCGTGAAACGGCACCATATATCCTTTTAAAAGCTCTACGTAATATTTCAGAAATTAAGGATAAGATAGAAGCTGATGATACAATTTGCAAATCATGCCAAGCAGTAATCAACAGTATCATAGTTTACAGAAGAACTGGCGCTAGTAGAGATTCTATGATAAGTTATGTTAACAAGTTATGCAAAACTTTTACAGACTGGGGACCTGTGGCATGTAAAGGATACGTGGACATCGAAATTGTAATTATTATAGTGTTAATGATAAGTAATTTAAGCTTTAACCAGATTCACATATTATAACTTCTTATTCGATGGTATAGCAACTTTCTGGTGTGTGCTATGACGTATTCAACATATATTTCAGTGTTACACTGCGCGTAGGAACAATATCATAAATTGTCCCAAGTTCTAGATACTCGCAAAAAAAAAACTGGAAACAGAAAACTTCTTCAACAAAAGTACTATTTCCAAAGACATTTAGATATAATATCCGTAATAGTCGTTAGATCTGGAGGGAACGTGTACAAGTTAAAATATGTTATATATCTTCTTAAGAAAGCAAAGAACATAAATATAAAGAAAAACCTCTGTAATGATAATTTTCAGTTTAGTCCAGTAAAACATCTTAAAAAATGTTGTTATAAATTATGGTTAAGTAAAAATATACCTTAAAGGTCTTTTAGTGGTCATTATCCAATTTGTTTTAAAGAGTTTTAAAGAACAGGAATTACCGAAAAGTATATTTTATTTACAGTTTATTTATTGGCTACTTTATCATAACTTTTATTTTGAAGTTGGCCCAAAATTTAGAAGTTGACGAACGGCTCGTACCAGTGTTGTGAAAAAGGAAAGGAATAGGGTAATCTATCTTAGTCTTTGATCACATTTAGTATTTGAGAGGTGTGATGGAGACCCTCGACGTTAGGGAGGAGTCGGTCGTAGTGGTGCGGCGGCGTAGGTGGCAGTTAGGGTAACTCCTTGTATACAACACTCTGTCATCTCTTACACTTAAGAGTTCTGGCTTGAAGAGCGTTGGAATTATATCAATACACATAATTATTTTTTTCGCATTTTGACTGATAATGTGCTAACTAAATTCAAAATTCTTTATTAAAGTGACACTTTACCACATGAAAATGTCACTTTACTTTATAGTAATGTCACTGTTAATAAAACACAGTTTGACAAAAAATTGTTTATTTAAATATTGGAAACATTGTTATGTATATTAAAAGTACAATTATTCATATTTGAAAACAACAACACCAAATTTATTCAATTCTATTTGTTCTTCCTGAAAACTATTATGATTCCCCATCTGCATCCCTGAATGATTTTGAGGTGCCACTAGTTCTTGCTGATGATATATACTTTTTGAAATTTTCAACTTATTGACGATGTCTTCCTCGATATTCCCTTCGGCCACACTAGTTGACTGCCATCCTCCATGCCTTTTAAGTGTTTGAATGTCAGCTCTACTGTTAGCGAGGAAGGTGGCAGACGTCCTCCTCATGCAATGGCCAGTGTAACTGGATGCATCTGGGAGTTCTAAGTATTCTGCAACTTTTTGGTAAATTTTTGCAAAACTGTTGATGCAAACTGGTTGTACTGTACACTTACCGTGATTATAGTAAATGAAAAATCTATTGTGTTTTACTTGTTTGGGTCTCAATCGTGAATACTTATGATAAATTTCATGTCCGTTGCACTCTGATGCTACGGTAAATACACGTTTCTTTTTGATTTTGGTATCATGAAAAGTTATAACCAAAATTTTCCCCGTGTTTTTTATATCTTTTACAGCTAAGCTGCATAATTCTGCACGACAACATGCTCCATTTAAACCAAATATTAGTACCACTTTCATTAATAAGAACTTATCGTCTGGAGCCTCATTTAAACACATAGTAACGTTTTCCATAGTCAATACTTTTGATTTCTTTGCTTTATATGTGTCATTTTCACGTTTTAAAAAGGCAAGTAGCTTTTTGTATTGTGATATATCCAAATTTTCGTTTATTTGTATAGCACTTTTCAACATGGAATATGTAGACCATAAACTGGATGCCTTAGGAGCTTTTACCTAAAATAATGAAAGACATTGTATGAAAAGCACTAAAATATATATAATAAATATAGTTTAAAAAATCTAAAAAACACGCTTTTAAAGCACATCAAACTAAAAAGTGAAAAATAATTATGAATATAAACTGAAAACAATAATGAACGAAAAATACTAGTATTATTGTGAAAAAAGCGTGGTTTGCTCGATATACGAAAAATATGGCACAAAGCGCCCCACGCTTTTTTCACAATAATACTAGTATTTTTCGTTCATTATTGTTTTCAGTTTATATTAATAATTATTTTTCACTTTTTAGTTTGATGTGCTTTAAAAGCGTGTTTTTTAGTTTTTTCAAACTATATTTATTTTTCACTTTTTAGTTTGATGTGCTATGAAAGCGTGTTTTGTAGTTTTTTTTAAACTATATTAATATTGCTTATTGATGCTGATATTATAACATATTACGATCCAACAGATATTTCTGAAAAAAAAATATTTTTTTATTTCAGCCATGGGATTTGAACTCACGCCCGAGGAGTCCGTCGTTTCGCGTCGACTAAGACTTGCCCGCTCGGCCAACGACCGAACTGAGAATCACGGAATATACTTACAATATTAAGCCTCTTGCTCTCACGCAGAGGATACGTGAAGAAAGGACTGGCGATCCTGATCAGGATAATGATATAAACTTATCAAATTATTGTATTGTTACCGGTTCTTCGTAAGTGTACAAAGTTTCAATTAAATCTGTCCGTTTAAAGTGGGTCAAAATCGAGTCCAAAGAGTCGGTTACAAACAAACAAACATACAAGTGAAGCTAATAAAAGCGTGTTAAAATAAATATAGTTTAAAAAAACTAAAAAACACGCTTTTAAAGCACATCAAACTAAAAAGTGAAAAATAATTATTAATATAAACTGAAAATAATAATGAACGAAAAAATACTAGTATTATTGTGAAAAAAGCGTGGGGTGCTTTGTGCAATATTTTTCGTATATCGAGCACCCCACGCTTTTTTCACAATAATACTAGTATTTTTCGTTCATTATTATTTTCAGTTTATATTAATAATTATTTTTCACTTTTTAGTTTGATGTGCTTTAAAAGCGTGTTTTTTAGTTTTTTTAAACTATATTTATTTTTAACTTTTTAGTTTGATGTGCTATGAAAGCGTGTTTTTTAGTTGTTTTAAACTATATTTATATTGCTTATTGATGCTGATATTATAACATATTACGATCCAACAGATATTTCTGAAAAAAAAAAAAATTTTATTTCAGCCGTGAGGTTCGAACTCACGCCGGATGAGTCTGTCGTTTCGCGTCGAGTGCCTTAACCCACTCGACCACCGAGCTAATTAACAATTACTGAATCTACTCACATATTAAGCCTTTGCTTTCACGCAGGGATACGTGAGGAAAGGATTGGCGATCCTGAACAGGATAATGATATAAACTTATCAAATTATTGTATTGTTACCGGTTCTTAATGAGTGTACAAAGTTTCAATTAAATCTGTCCGTTTAAAGTGGGTTAAAATCGAGTCCAAAGAGTCGGTTACAAACAAACATACAAACAAGCAAACATACAAGTGAAGCTAATAAAAGCGTGTTAAAAATAGCTTACCTTCTCAAAAAAATACGCTAGCATTACATTTTCATCAGTTCATAGTGCGTTTTTTGTCATCCTCCAGTTACAAAATATTTCACATACCTTCTCGTATTTTTCCTTGGATTTTAAAGGAAGTAAGCGAGGACGCTTCTCGAGCGACATTTAAAATGTCTTCAGAACAATTTTCTAAATTTTTTTTCAGTAGCAAGACTCATTTTTATAATTAATATGTAACAAACTCAATTCGACTCACAAAAATGAAACTTGTTAACTGTTGTTATGTAAATAAACAAAGCCGTGTCGGGTTACTAGGTTATGGAAATCCTACCCAGGTACCTACTATGAAATTTTTTAAATTTCTAACTTTGTAATGCTTTTATATCTATGATTATTTGCATATAATTACTAACACAAAATGCGGAAAATATGGTATAAACAAACCTCGTAAACTTTTATTACTCGCTCGCTGTGCTCGCTCGTACTCAAACGTTACGTTCGTTTAGTAAAACTTTGCTTTTCTAAACTTGTTGTTTAATATACTATTATAAGTTTATTTTTGAAAAGTAGTTAATAGTTTTTAACTGTTTAAGTACTGATTTTAAATAAAAATGATAGACAATGAAGTCTTCTCATTTATTTTATATTTATACGAATAAAAAATTATTTCTTAGTAATATTACATCATGTTTAAAGCAGACACATGTAAATTATTACATAAAATACATTGGATCAAACTGTTTTATATTTTTAAATAATAAACATTCATGATGATCAATCACTTGTCCCATAAACATTTCGACGTTGGAACTTGAAATTGTTAGCACACAACTTACTTGGCGGGTGTTGTATTCGGTAGAGCAGTTTCCACGCTGTGATCTGTTGAGATCTAGTCATTAGCTTAGGGGGTCTGTTTTGTCAAGTCAGACGAGACCAACAAGGTTTTTTTTTATTTTTCAAAATATGCTAGCTATAAGGTTGCTTTTATTGTCTAAATTAGATGATGGTATAGGAGCAGCACCGCTGCTAGCCGAGGCCCTTTTTCTTCTCAGTGCTGGGGTGATTTTTATTTTTTGGAGGTCGGGTTGTCAGCCTATCACCCAACTTACTCCAATGCTAGCATTAACTCAGAGGGGGCCCCCTTGGGGCCCCCCACACCCCCCCGGGGGGGGGCCGGGGGCGGGCCCCGGCTGACGACCTGACAAGCCTAACTGCCTTGGATCAACAATTAAGAGAGTCAGCGTGAATCATATAAAATATAGACTCAGATAGGTAGATAAATGCGATAAAATGAGTTAGGTACCGAAATAGTGCCTGAACCTTCAAAAAGTGAACAAGCTGATTGCAGAGCTTAAGGTCCTCAAAATTTTAAAATAAAGTGAGAAAAGTATGTAGAGGAATATAATAAACTCAATAAACAGTAGTTATAGTGCTGGAAAAACCAAAATTATTCCATGATCAGTTCCACCGACAAAGGACAAAGTGTTTTATTGTTATTGTGTAATGACTCAAAAGGTATCAACATCTGTCAGTCAATAACGAAATTCGGCAATAAACATTGCCGAGCGTCATAATATAATAATGGCGGTATGAAATACAAGATCGAAATTGAAAACAACAACGG
>JANEYF010005707.1:0-68405 GCA_029963845.1 Rhamnusium bicolor | reverse complement strand
ATGCAACAATCCACTCTTTAAACTCCTTTTAAATGAGTCTATAAATAACCTCCAGTCATTTGGTTGATAAATGATTGCTCCTAACTTGCTAACCAATCCTGGAACATCATGGCAGTAAACAAGGGAGACCTCTTGATCAAAGTATTCTAAAAATTCAGTTTCACGTTTTCTATACCATGAGAATGTCATTCCTGGAAGAAGTAAATTCTTTCACGCAGTCTAGATCCCAAAAGTTCAGCAGACTCTTTTGAAAGTCCTAAGTCACGAATTAAATCGTTTAGTTCATTCTGAGTAAAAAGCTGAGGCTGAGTACTTTGTAATGGAAAGTCTTCATCCGAATCTTCAATTTCTAATTGCGAATCAGAATCAGACGACAGAAGAGTATAATTCTCTGGTACAGCAGATACAGGTACATCTAGCCCATACGCTACTGGCCTTATTGCTGATAGAAGGTTCGGATAAAATATTTTTTTCTTATTTTTAGTATTAAAGCCACTTACGTCACACAAGCAAAAGTAACAATCTTCTGCATGATTGCCGGGTTCCCGCCACACCATTGGTATGCCGAAAGGTAAGGATTTCTTTTTATTTTGAGTCCATTTCCGTAACGATTTAACACAAGTATGACAAACTCTGTGTGGCGCCCATGTTTTGTCTTGGCCTCCAAGCTTTACACCAAAGTACGCGTGATAACTTCTTTTCACGAATTCCGTAATATTTCTTTGTCTTTTTTTAACTGTATATGAACCACAAATGTAACAAAACACATCGGCGCTGTTTTTACAATGTCTTGAGGACATGACGAATTTTTAATAACTTTATCATGCTATTATATACTGTAAGCACACGTTCAACCACAGTTAACTTACGATTGACTGCTGTATGTGCTTTTCGAATACTATGTGTATATTCTGGTTCTAACTAGAAACGTCTAGATTGAAAGGCAGTGGTCCTTAACAATTTTATTTTAAAAAGATATGTATTAATTACTAATAATGTCGTTATGTATGTTTAGAGTAAACAGTGCGTGATACACGAAAACTAATGATACTGCAGAGTTCAGAACGACTTACTTACTCTAAAAATGCAAAAAAATTGTAGATCCCTAAAACCATGCAGACCTGTGTAATAAATGCTTTTAGAAGTATCACTCCGACAATTTTATGAACAGTGGAAACCACATTCTAAAGACGCATAGAAATGTGTGTCAATCAAAATGGGCAACACGTGGAGCACTTTTTATGATATCCTCTCTTGAATTACAAAAGAAACATGCTGATTTTGCAGTTATTATTCAATAAATCGAAAATGGTTACAAATAGCCATAGGGATGTACGTACAAAAAATGTTCGATTTTCAGTTCTACACCACATCGTCCAAAAATATACATGGTGCTCCATTTGAAAAAATTGAGAAAATTTAGTTCAAATAATTGGTAATTTAAAAATTATTTTTGACCACCCTGTATACTTTTAGGAAGTGGTACTAACATGTTTTTTCTTAAAATCCATAATTGCGACTATAGTGATTTTTTTAATATATATAATAATAAATGGCATAATTTCAACAAGAAAAATCATTACATCCAAGTGGTTGGGAGAGAGTCAATAATGATACAGGAATGGAAGGAGGCCACAAAGAGGTTTCAAAAAATGTTCTTCTATACATTACATTCCATTAAAAAATGTTAGTTGACCTTGTAGAATCGTCTTGGCTCACCCTGTATACTCGAAAATAATTTCCGGTTATAGACTTTTTTGTCTAGTTTATTTATGTTTTCAAATCAAGTTTTTTTCTATAACAGAACTCGACATATCGAAGTTGGACGCACTGTTGCCTCACCCTGTATATTACGCTTATCAATCTAATCTTTATAAACATAGACAACAAAAATGAAAAAATATTTAAACAGGTTTTTAATAAACCTGAAAGTCATATTTTGTTCCTAATAGCACAAAGAATCGAGACGTAACCGAGAATATTTTATTACATTTCAATATAAACTCAAAACATTTTTTATACATTGCTAAATGACTGGAAAATTCAGACTTCAGCAGAAGTTTAATTAGAATAATATTAAAGTAACTTTTTCAATAAGAAATTGTAAATTACTTTCTTTCCTTATTTCTGCACAAAATTATTAATTCAGAAACTCATTTTCCACCGAATTGAAAATATTTGATAGAGTAAACTAGTGAATACATTCTAATTTAAAAACTTTTCGATTTGGGTCTGTCGACTCCCGCCAACATAATCGTTAATCCTGAACTAACTTTTCAAGTTCATTGTTACCCGTTGAATGTTAAATACAGAACATAAAGTGTTAGACACAGAGAAAGCTCTAACTTCGAACGTTTACCCAATATATCAAGTATGTAGTGACTGTTTCAGTGTGTGGTGCAACAGGGAGCCGGTTCTAAAATAACGAAAACTGATTGTTCATGTAATGTAATTGTTTTCGATTATGCAAATATTATATCAGCACTTTCATACTACCTATAAATATTGTAGGAATGCAAACTGGATGGAAATTATGGACTATAAATTTCTTCATGCTTTTTAGTACCTATGTCCTAACAGGTTGTGCACATTTTGCATTTATAATGAATGTAAACAATAACTCGTGAAAAGTGTGTGTTGTCGATTAAATCAGTGTTAAAAAGAGCTGGATGTTAATAAAAACTGGCCTCGGAAATATTAGCCTAATCACAAAAGCCCGGATCCGAATATTAAATTTTAGGGACGGGTGTATTTGCAACAAGAATCGCGTATTTTAATCCAAAATAAAGCGGTGTAAATTTTAGTCAATAAATTTAACTTTTGATAGTCTCATAAAATGAATCCACTCTTTTTGCACGTCATCATCTGAATAACACAGTCCTTACTACAACAAATTAAGCAGATGAAAAGGAATAATTATTTTAGGTATTTAGCACATATACAGAAAACAATTATTTCTTTAATTTATAGAGAAAAGTAAGGTAGTGATAAATGACATCAATTTGTTAGGTGTTTACAATATATTATATCTACGTAAAAGTTGTCTTTGGAATTTTACCTCCCAATCTCTACATTAAAGCAGAAAATAATGTCAATATAAAAATGAGCAGATGCACTGTGGTGTAAAACCGACAATTCTCTGCCAAAAATCTGTAACTTTATTATTGTGTAACGCCCCCCCCCCTCTCATGTATTTGTATATTGTGTCGAGTAGTTAACTCTCGTATATACTCTGATTTTTATTAATTAGATTATTTAATTGATTCCCCTTTTTCTAAGTTTTACCTTGTCGTGAAGCGACAGGTAATACTCAATTAATTAATTGGCCTTTTTTCATGATCGTCTAGTTTTAGTAGTAGGACCCCAAATTCGTTGTGTTATTGTAACCTTTTCAGATACGTTTGTAAAGTTTGGTATTACTTTGTTTCGATTATGAGATTTAATTTGCTTTCATTGATTACCTACGTTTATCAATTATTATGCCCCTTAATTGTACTGCACTGATATGTGTTTTAACAAAGAAAAATGTAAGTAAGATTTGGGCTTATAATTATTGATTACTAATTTGCTTAGAAATCACTTTTGTACCTGAAAGTAGAAATAAGTCAAGGGAACTCCAATGCCGTTTTAATAAATTTATTTCTGAGTGTAGACAGTTGTCTACACATTGTACATTGTTTGAACAAATAGTAGTCACTAGAATTAACGGTTAATTAATAATAAAAACAATTTATAACAAATGTTCGAACTTCTTGTTCCTACACCACACCAAAAGCGATGAAAAAAGTGTTGCTGAAACTTGTTTATAGTTTTCTGAAAAATGTTGTTTATTTCTGTTCAAATTCTCTCATTTGTATCAACAATGTTTTTTTTTTTATAAACTAAATTTTATAGATGGCCCCACAGAAAATAATCTAATGGATTGAGGTCCAGTGACCTTGGTGGCCATTCGATGGGTCCACGTCTACCAATCCACCTGTTCAGAAATATTTGGTCAAGATACCTTCGAACGTTTGCTGCATAATGGGGAGGCGCACCATCCTGTTGATACCACAGGCTTTCGTCAACATTTCCATGTTTAATTAAACTGGGGAATAAATCTAATAACGTTGGGATGAGACACCCCATTAATAATTTGAGATATGCCGGTCCGTTTACAGTTCCATCGAAAAAATAGGGTCCGATGTCTATTTCTATTTTGTGGATACTCTGTGTGCTACTCCCGCATCCAACGAGGATTTTCCCTTGCCCCGTATCTACAATTCCGACAATTCACTTTACTATTGAATTTGAAAATGCATTCATTGGAGAAAATATTTTTTATCAGAACAGGATCACCATTGCACATATTCATCATTGTTTCACAAAATTGTGTCCTTCGATCTGGTTACTAGTTCTTGCACAAGATGAATCTTAAAGGGATGACATTTTTCTAATTTTAATACTGTATGTACTGACGTTTTAGTAACAGCATAATCGCGACTAACCTGGCGAACGCTGGTATGTGGATTTTCTTCAACAGCCAATAAAATATTTCATTTTGTATCCTCGTCAACACCTGGGCAACCTGTTTTGGGTAAATCTTCCACCGTACCAGTCTCCCTAAATTTTTTTTCAATTTTACTCGATTGAGTTATGGGTCGTTCTGGATATTTAATATGTAAATAAATTGACCATACTGCTGTTGAGTTCGCATCCTATCACCATACCCAATCATCCTAAGAATTTCAATTCTCTGCTTTGCAGATTCACTTTGTATTTGTTACATATTTCTGTTTTCTTTTAGAATAAATAAAATTAAAAAAAAATTTTGAAATTAAAAATAAATCGACAACAATTATTGAGAAACCACTACTGGGATAACGTATTTTTAAGTAATTCACTGTCAAAGACGATAATGATAAAACAAAATAAAACAAACAAAAACTAGTTTACTTCAAAAAATTAATAAAAAACGTGTTTATTTTACTTTTTTACTTGTTTCTTTTAAATGGCCGTCTCTTCCAGATTATCAATTTTAGACCATAAGTATGATACATATTTGGAATCAACTCTTGATGCAGAATTTAAAAATGGCAAAATCTAAAGGGTATTCCATTTAAAAAATATCGATGACGTCATAACGGAAACAGTGATAACGTCATAACAAAAAATAATAAAATGTTGCGCAATTGAAATTAAAAATCGACGGGTCCGAGGATATTTTCTAAATTTTTGGTTTAAGAAATAATTAATTAGTGGTGAGAGGATGTGAAACTTCATATGGTCCAAATGCTACTATCCGACCAACATCATAGATGTCTTTGTGGCGGATAGCGACTTGCGAAGCAAGTACCGAGAGCGGCGACCTCTAGCCCAGATGGACTAAACTACTGTCATTAAATATGATTTGAACGAAACAACTACTCAGCGGGCAAATACCCCGACCTGCAATGAATTATACCTTCAAATCATGATAAATCGGTAGCCAATATCATTTGTCAATTATTAACCAGACATAAACCTGTTTCGAATTTATTAGTTCTCCTCAGTATGCCATAGGTTATGGAACATCTTTGATGTCGGTGTCGGATAGTAGCATTTGGCCCATATGAGAAGTCATATTTAATGACACACTGTATATTCCCTAACTCAACGCTAGGAGGCTATCGAAATCTATTTTTCCCGTGGCTTACAGAGAAACAAAGCAAATGACATACTGATGAAATAAATTTCATGTACTAGTTTTTGAAGTACGTTACGTGAAACATTAGGTGCAACCAGCTGACTCAACTGCTCTATATCTGTTGGGTGGCAATTGCCACTTATTGGTTACCTTCGAATCGAGAACTAGTCAAGTTTAACGTTACCTCAACAGCTGAATAATAGGCTAATGTACCCATTGTTTCCGTGCTTAAACTCACATTAATTAAACTCATTTATGTTTCACCAAATATTATATTATCCAGCGCGTAGTAGTTGCGAATAAGTGAAAACAAAATGAGACTTTTATAGAGGTACCCCCTTGACCAAAGAAAATTGACACAGTGTGGTTTATTCAATTGAATACATCCCAATAACTTTTTTATTTCTAAATATATCGACATAATTTTTTATAAGGATTTAGTAACGTTTTAGTGGCTAATTGAAATCCCAGTGAAAAACTGTGTAGGACACAAAGAAATATATTTTTAATATTCATCCCAAACGAGATATAAGGAGATTTAAAAATCTCCACAAAATGAAATAAATCCAATAACGCGAAAACAAAACAGATAGCCATTGAATTTGCCTCGAAAATTGCTTGACATAATGAAGTTTTAACATTTTTTTACACCGTCGATAAAGTTTTCTAAAATAAATTCTGAAACGCCACATTAACATTATTTTCAGTTTTATTTTATAAAATTAAAATCCAAAACGAGTCGTACTGCCTGTTCTCTGTAAGATGTGCTATAATTAAATGTAATTTCTTAATAAATTAAAATAGTTACGTTTATAATTTTAGTCTTCTCTTAACACATTTTTTCAGGATCATGGCACCAAATCGAACTGACTGAAACGCCACTGCCCTTTGCCGCTCTAATAGAAGATTTAAAACCTGCCACAAAATACACTTTTCATGTCATCGCAGAGGGGCCTGCTGGTAAAAGTGCTCACAGCGAAGACCTCATAGTCAGAACTGAACCTCAAAGACCAGCTGGTTCTCCTTTAAGTCCTTCTGCCAGGCCCATATCATCCACGGAGATCCTCGTTACATGGTCACCACCTGTGCCAGAACTTAGACATGGAGATATTCAGGTTGGTGTTGAGCAATATTTTCTATTAAAACACTTTAAATCCGACATATTTTCAATATTATTTGTCAAGTTTCCCTCAATTTCGTGATAAATCTCGTTTTATTTTGTACAAAGAAACTTGCCAAGAAAACCTTTATAAAAAATTTATTTTTACACTGACATTAATTTTAGAATATAAAATAGAATAGAAAATTTATTGTGCATTAGAAATTCATACAATTATGTATAAGACAAATATAAAAAAATACAAACAAAGAATAAAAGGTATGAGGTACAGTAAGAACTGTTACGTTATTTAAATCTAAACCCTAAATTAAATTCATGATATAGCATTATATAATTATTAAATTATATGACACACTAAAAATACATAAAAAGTGTATAAAGAAGTTTTAAAAGAGTTACTATCAAATAAAGGAATAAAGGACAAAAAAGATGTTCAGTTTGATTCTCATTTTAAATGAGATTATCTACATTTTGTTTTAACATTGTATGAGATCAAATTGCATTAACTTGAAGGCCATTGCACACAATGTTATGCTAAGTAGGAGAAACTAGAGCAGAAGGAATCAGTGAGATGGTGTGATAAATCTAATGAATGTATTTAAGACGTATCTGAGAGTTTACTATTGTATAAACAGATAGTTTTCATTTTAAAATAATATATAACAGACAAGCAAAGTCAACAAAACTTCGTTCTTGCATTTTTAAATGTTGAAACTGATGAATATATGGCACGGACAAACAAAGAAATATTTGTTGTAAACTGACATGTTTTCTGCAATTTTTGTAATTTATTTTTATTTTCTGCTGTTAGTCCAGCTATATATCACAATAATTTAGATTTCAGTTAACATAATTTTTGTTTGAGAATCTAGATTAGATTTAAATGAAAATAGATATTTTAACCCAAAATAACCATTTCGTAGGTTATTTTTCAATTGTTCAGCAAACTTTAGTCAATAATTGTCTATTATCAGGCCTATAATTTTGGACTTTAGTTTCTAAATCTCAGTAATTTAAATGTTTTTTTTTAAATTTAAGTCTTGTTTATTAAAAAGAATATGTTTGTATGTACTTGCATTTAATATCATTTATCAATTTAGCTTAAATTAGTTACTTTAGATAATTTGTTTTTGTTGAATTGAATTGATATAAATGTCGGCTGAAAAACTATAATATATCTGAACATCGTATGCATAAGGTTGCATAAAACGTAGGTGGATATACTAAAAAGAAGGGGTCCAAAAATAGAGGTTCTTTAGGATGTGAATATATCTGACCATTTGGGCTCTCTAGGCCTATAATTTGTTAAAAAAAATTTAAGTAAGATTCCAATCAAACAAGAACACCAGTGGGGGCTTTTGCTATAGTTTGCAGGCTTGCGAATCCCTCAAAACGATAACGAAACAAGTTGTATTTAATTTTTCGTAATAATAATCAACGCATAATATTCGATTGAATTGATTATAGTTTATAATACATAATTTACCAAAAACACTGATCATATTCAGTGCCGTCGCTACCACTCCTATTTATGTTAGACATCTACCCTAGTTTGCAGATAGCCGGCATACCAGTTAGTTCCATTATTGCAGTCCTGCACATTGACAAGCTTTCAGGATCTCTCCTCTCATAAAGATTCAACAGGTTGCAAATCAAGTGCAAACTTAGTAATTTAGTTGTATCTTCGAGGCTCAGGGCTTTAGCCAGCCCAGTGTTTTTGTACGTATACGCGTATGAACGGTATTTTTATTATCGTAAAAATGAATTCTATGCACAGTTTAATAGCGGAACCACTCTGTAGTCGATTTTCCACCGACAAAATTAAAATAAAAATACTAGGAAATCCTACTACGAATTTAAACATAAAATAATCCATTTCCAGTAAAAACGAACCTTTAATAGAATATTTAATTCAGATATACGTGGATTTGTGGTTGTGATATGAAAAATGAGTTATTTTGTATTATTATAAGTACTCTTGTGCAAAAATAAATGTTTTTCTAGAAAACATTCACAGTTGGTAACTTTTAACCTGTGTAACGTCTTATTATAATAACTGGTACCGCTGAAAATTGCAATCCCCACAATTATAATGCACAAGCCACCACTGAATAACACCATTGGAAAGTCCAACAGATTTTAATTTTGTAATCATAACAATAACATTTATGGAATCAAATGCCTTCGACACATCTAGAAGACTCTCAGTCTTAGTTCTTGATTGATCTATGGACTATCGTCTATTACGGTTGTCAATGCAGTAGTTGTACTTTGCTTTTTTTATCGAAATCCCGATTGGTTATATGGATATTTATTATTTTTGGTTGCATGGAAGGCTAATTCTTCATATAGTGCAATTTCAGCAATGTTTAGTGGTACATCTCTGGGTAAGACACTAGTAACCAACTAGTAGGTTAGTCATAGATAAAAAGTTGAAGTAAAACCACTTATAATAATCTTGTTAGTTATCACCCAGAGGTAAAGAAAATGGCTCTTAGATCATTACAGTTTTTCGCAGTTCGCTTTTTTAGTATTTGTTTTGCAATGGAAGTTTTCTAAGAAGAGGCAATACTTTCCAGCTCAAATAAAATATTTACTATGTGCGTAAGCGGCTGTGAATAGACGGCAGGCTTAACTGTAACATTTTCCCAGAAATACCGTCTGGTTCCTTAGTACTAGGCTTTCTTTTTTTATTAATTTTGAACGGATTTCAACCGAACTAGCAAATATTAAACGAATTATCTAATAAATCATCAATTATTGCTTGTGGTTTGTAATGTATTCAAAAGTTTTTTAGAACCCCACTTACACATACATTTAACTTAACATTGAAATATGTTTTTGTTCATTCTTTAAGGAATTTGTGTAAAAAATAAGCTGGCAATAATATTGGTGGTACGATACTTAGTCCTTCTATACCAAATCCACGCATTCATTTTCACGTTTTTTTTATATATCTTAATTTTTTTGAGTGAACCAGAGCATATTTTGCATTTGGTCGCAATTATATTGCGAAATAAAAGGCGCGTGCTAATCAAATGAGCTTATTAAGTTTTTATTAAAATATTCTACTTTATCATTTATAGATTCCATTTATATGTATAATGTTTAATAAAGGTAAAGTATATATCGATTAAAACATTACCTGTGACATATGTTCGTATAGGGTTGTTCACGTATATTTTGAACTACCCCTTAACTCATTTGTTTCTAAGTAGGAAAAAATATATTAATATGGATTTTAATGTTTCTTTTGAAGATTCAAAATATGCTATTAGAAATACAATTCTACGTTGTTATATAACATGCTAAAAAAAGGCAAATAATAACACAAAAACAAGTTTTATTAAATAAAACATAGACAAAAATAGCTTAACAATCAACGGAATAATAACAAAACGAAATAAACATTACAAAAACTTCGAACTGAAAAAACTTCACGTTTTAAGATTTTCACAAAAATTTTTATATTCATATATTTACGAAATATATATAAACATGACAATTGTTTCCCAACTCACTCAACATTCAATTTCAATGCACAAATATTATCAATAGACATTTTCAGGGTTTTGGTAAAACTTGACCCTTTATCCTTTGGCAATTTACGAGCTTAAAAGAACTATAGAACAATACATTTTTTCCTTTATTATATTTATATTTTATATTTTATTATTTATTTAAATTTTTTTTTTATTTATTTATTTATTTAGGATGCAATTTTACAATGTCATCAAGCTTATTTATACACCCTAACCAATTCTTGTACTAGCTGTCTGTACTCACATCTGACGAGCCTGTGTTGGCGAAACAATTGTCTTTTATATATATTTAATATAAAAATTTTAAACCTGATTTTCTTGTAAAATGGATTTGTAATTTTAAAAAAACTGTTTAAAATGATTACCATTTCTCTCTAAACATGAACGATATTTTTTCTTTAAATTCTGTGTACTATTAATAATAAAATTTTGAAAGTTGTTGTTCAGCTGTAATATTTGTTGCGCGATGCACTCTTGAAGTTTACCGATGTTTTCGGTTCGTCTTGGAAGCATTTATTTTTTAAATATCCCCAAAGAAATGTGTCAAGCAACGATAAATCCGAGCCATTTTGGACCCATCTAATGGTTTGTACCTATCCATTCATGGAATCGGTCATTTAAATAGTTTTGAACTGGAATGGTATTGATACTTACTGGCTCACCATCTTGGTGCGATATTATTTGATTATAATCTACAACAGGTAGGTCCTCTAAAATAATCTCAATATCATTTCGTAAGAAGTTTAAAAAACTTACCAGTTAGTGACTGCCTATAAAATATGGGACCTAACACACGTTGTTATAAATCCCGCACCAAACCGAAATTGTTTGTCGTCCTTAAAACTTTATATCTTTTGTCTAATGCAGATTTTCACTGCTGCAGTAGTGCGCGTTTTTTCTATTAAAAATATCGGATGTGGTGCAACCAGCCTCATCCGTCCACAATATTTTATTAACTAAAAGTGCATCGTTGTCCATCCTATCAACTATTATTCGGCAAAATTATATTCTTGCATTTACATTTGCTTCAGTCAATCTAGACACTGGTAACAATTTAAAAGTCTAACTTTATGATTATGAAGAACTTTCCATATTTTTCCCAAAGATACATTTAGATCTCTTCTCGTATCACGAATAGACCTTTTTGGATTTTCTTGAAAATAAAGGAGAACATCGTTTTCATCTCGAACAACAACCCACTTTTTTTCGTTTCAACGTCTTTGTCGCTTCAAATAATGCATTTATATTCCGAAATGTATTTTTGTACGGAACAACTCGATCACCTTAAAGAAGACTATATTCTCGTTGTGCAGCAACAGCATTTTTTGTTATTCTTTAGATATATTCGCATTATATCATACTTTTCATTTTCAGAGAAACCCATTTTCTTATAACGTACTAACTTACACAACAGTTAATGTAATGGTATACTTCAAACGTCAAAACTTAAAATAAAATTGTTTTTCCATGGCCTGCTCTATCTATCTCGAAGATGGGTGGTCATAATTTTTATTATTAAATATATCGAAAACGATAAGAGATAATGGATTAAAACTGTATATTTTTTAAATCAGAATAAAAAGGTCCATCCGAATTTAAAAAATATACAGGCGATTCCACTTAAGAAAAATCAAGTTTATCATATATTTTTTGTCAGATATCCAATTGTTTTTCTGGTAGCACATTTAAATCTTCAAAAGAAACATTAAAATCCATATTAATAATTTCTTTTTCTAGTCAGAAATAAATGAGTTAAGGGGTAGTTCAAAATATACGTGAACACCCTGTACATATATTTTGTTGAAGAATAAAATTAATGTGAATCCTTTTTTACAAATACTGCTGATTACGCAGCTGAAAAAATCTGACTTAACTTTCTCTTGAGAAAAAAATTAATTATTAACTATGTTTATCTTTCTAGGGTTTCAACATAGGCTACCGCACCGCTAATATGGGGGTTTACAACTTTACTTCGGTCACAGGGGATGGTGAGGATGGAGGCGAATTGCTATTAGGAGGGTTAGCGAAGTACACCAGATACACCATCGTCGTGCAAGCGTTTAATGAGGTGGGAGCAGGGCCGCTGTCGGAACCTGTTACAGCTCAAACTATGGAAGACGGTAAAGTGTTAGATTTGGGAAGTTTGGGCAATAATTCTGAGGTATCATAAATCACTCAGTGGAGGAATGTGATACATTAATTCTAGGTAGTTTTTTCACGTTTGTCACTTTATTGAGCCATTAAGTTATTTTCGAACTTAGTAAATTTCATAAATCTTCAAGATTTATATCAAACAACATTGAGATTTGTTTGAATTAAAAATAAATTTTGCTAATGAGTTGCAATTTTTTTGATATTTTAATTAAAGAAAAACAAATTTGTTAGGAGGGTCACGGGGATAGGACAAAACACTAAACCAATTAAATTGCTAACATTCCAATTTTTATTAAATGTTCCTCAGAGCTCTACAATTAATGTATAAAATTACACAGTTATACGAGTATAAAACAGTATTTTTCATATAAAATTCAGTAAAAACTTAAAAAATGATTACACACAAAATTGTGGTCAATTTCACATAATTACAGAATTTGTGTTAAATTTAAAAACCGCAGCCAATTACTTGGGGATCAGAACTTCCTCACCGTAGTAAAACTCGACGTATGGTGGAGCTTATAATAAAAGTAATTTTTAACGTTTCAAAAAAGTCACATTTTTTGACGTTTCAAAAAAGTCACATTTTGACGTTTCAAAAAAATTCACATTTGTGGAATGTCACCAATATTTTTTTTAGACATTGGGACAGATTTTGCTCCAACGAACACAATCTTTTCCTTGACCTCTAGAATACGTGTACCAAATTTGAAAGTTTTATCTCAAAAACTGTAGCTGCTATTACGAACCACACAGACAGACACACACACAGACAGAAAATTTTTTTCTATCTAAAATTTTGCATGTCATCATAATTCGTCGAGATTCGTCCAGAAATGCAATAAAAATTTTCAAAATTTTTTTCACGAATACAGCTTCCTCGCTTTAAGGGGTGAGGAAGTAATTATAAATTAGGAATCCATAATATCTTTTATTTTTTGTTTTGTATGTTCCTTTTTACTTAATTAAAACTAAACGTAACGTTATATAAACAATCAGAGATATTAAATACATACTAGAACTTTATAGTTATTATTATTACATATTTGAGATCTGTGGTGTGCATTGTATAAGATAATTTGAAAAACAACACAATTACAATAAACACCGGACAATTTCCGTGCATTCAAGGCATATCTCGAGTGAAATGTTGTTTCATTAAATGTCAATTTATAAAAATCGCCACCTTCAGTTTTCAGGATATAAAAAATTCCATTTAAAATTGTTGTTTGAAAGCAATTTGTGCCTCGTTACTAAATTTCAGAAATATGAATTTACTTTCTTGGAACTGCCCCTTTAAAAATTATTATATTATTTAGAATTTTTAAAAATCATTTTTGCGAGTGTCCTGAGATCACAAATATGTTTTCTAAAATAACTTACTATTATGAATAATTTTTGTTATTATCTCATTTTCAACAAAAAACTTACCACTAAGTGAAAAATGAGGCAGTTCCAACAAAGTAAATTTATATTTCTAAAGTTATATCCTAAAAACTTTTTTAATGGAATTTTTACATATAATGAAAAATAAAGGTAGTTTATTTGTGACGATTGTTATAAACTGACATATAAAACACCCTGTATAACACATATTCAACTCATTTTTGGCATTTCATAATTTTACACCAAGCAGAACTGATTCCCGAGGTGCCACTTAAAAATTCGAAAATTGTTTGTCCATTACACTCTTGTTACATCTATCCTGGGACATAGTGTATATGTCGCTGCATCTGAAACAAGCAGTAAAAGATTTCACTTTTAACACCAATATTATACGAAGCATTTAACCTTATTCAACTGTTCGCACATTGATTTGCAACACACGTTTACTACATTTTAACAGTGAAGGTCTACTCTGAATGGCACTTAAAATACGCATAATAACATTAATGATTTTGTGTTCCTTAAAATCAGTGACTTAGTCGACTCAAATTCACCCGTACTGATTTTTCGCATCCTGCGTGATATTGTTAAAATAGTTATTACTATTTATTTTTATCCTCGCTCCAGATCTACACACTTCAACGTTTGTAGATAAACTAACTCTGAATGGGGAATAGAGAATACGGTGCGCATGCACAGCTACTCTTTCCGATGGGAAGGACAGACGGATCAGGAAGCCGGTCCTGGGATTCACGAAAAATGTCCCGTCTATTTATCAATTACTATTGTCATTGCAATTTAAATCTTTAACAACGCGATATCACATTGATTGTTTGGAATCTAATACATGCCTAGCTGATTATTATTTGTGTTATTTTTATTTCCATTTTTTTCTCCTTATCTGATTTTATTGCCATTTGTCTATAAAGAACATGTCAAACACAGAAAAGAACCTAGTTTATAGTAAAAATCGAATATACCTGTAAAATTAAACAACAGATGATATCAGAAACATAATAAATAAATGATTTATAATTATGTAATAGGAAGAGTAATTATTAATTCCCCTGAAACGGTATCTTGCGAGATTATTAAAAATTATGTTAAAGTTGTTTATATCTATTTTTAAATTAACATTATTTTCATATTTCTTTACGTATGAAAACTCTAAAATTAATCTTTTATTTAAATTTACTTCGTGATCTAAAAAAATATTGAAATCAAAATTGTGACAAGTGGCAAACGAATGTGTTGCAAGGGTAGTTTTGTTGGTTTTATCTGCGTTTATCATTTTGCAGTCATTTTTATGATTAGAAATCCGGTTTCTAAGTTTTTGTTTAGTTTGTCCTATATAGCAACCAAAACTTCCTAAACAATCAATTTTGTATATTAAATTAGATTTGTCAGGTAGCGGTGTCTGATCTTTGAGAAAGTGTATAAAGAGTTGACGGTGTTTAATGAATAAAATACTAGTTTAGAATTTTCATTTTGTAACAACTTTTTAATTTCATCCTTCGGAGGGGATGTAAAGCAGTCGGCAAATTTTAGCTAGCATTATTTGATACTGTTTGATTTTATGTTAATTAAATATTCATTGACTTTAATAAGGGATTTATTGGTACGATATGATGTCTATTAAATTTCGAGAAACTAATTAGAAAATATGATTATATCAGCGATTTTATAAAAACGGGATGATACGGGTTGTAGTCATTAATCTAGCTCAAACCAAACAAGTGTAATCATATGATTAATGCACCAGTATTTATGTTCATCTAAAAAAGTACGTTTCTCTTGTAACATTTTTATATTCCTTGAATTTGTTTTTGCTGTAGAATATTTGAATGTTTTTTTTCTTAAAAAAATATTTTCTTAAATCGATAAATAATAAATGAAAACGAGATTATTAAAAACTTTGTTTAATACTGATGTGGAGCCTGCTATTATTATTTGTCTTTTCCTACAACGGTTTTCGTCATACGCAAATAAGTTTCTATCATGTGCAATACATCACAATAGATATATATCTAATTTGCGCTTTTCGGGAACTGTCCTAGAACAGTGAAAATTCGGAACCAAAACAAAACAAATGCTACTTCTAATAACGAAACCTAAAGGGTCCACTACACAATGGGTCATCATCGGCCATCATGACGATGGGCCATCGTGTAGAGGGCGCAATGGCTCAGGATGGCATATAATGGCCGATCATCGCCGACGATGGCCTCTGTGTCGATTTTCTGAACACACATCAAAGGAACGTGGTGGATAGTGGCCGACGCGTGTTCACACAATGGCCGCTATCATTCTATGTGTAATTGTATGTCATCAGTGTGTAACTGAAAGTTGAAACTCTTCGAATGAACATCGAGAATGGCTCGAAAGTGGCCGACCATGGAGATGGCCGATGATGGGCCATCAATGATGGGCCATTGTGATGAAGGCTTTTAACATTTAAGTGCAGCAGACACTGTGCACAGAATACGTCCTTACAAAAACTTTTTCCGTGTGTATGCTATTGCATGGCTTTTAGATGTCCGGAATAAAAAAGTTATCCCTTTTTTATGTCATTCTTGTTTTTTTTTTTTTTCTAATTGCCGAATAAATACAATTAGGTAATTCTCATTTTGTAGTTAATTGCATTACTGTGACTGAAATGTATTCTGTGGAGTTTTTGAACAAATATGGAAACAAGACGTCATTTCTCACAACCTGATGCCAATAAAAACCAGTGATATGCTGACTTGCGTCAAGTCGATGTTGCTACAGAATTTGGAGTAAGCCAAAGTATCATTAGTAAGTTTTGGAATTGATTTTTGGAAACTGATCCTGTACAAGAACGGCCAACATTACCTAAGAAGGAATTCTACCCTTTACGTTTCATTTACATAATCAGTACGAAATAAATTGAGGAAGTTTGGCCTGTTAAGCCTATGGAGACCCTCGGCTAAGTCCAGCTAATAATGCAACCCGCCCAGTGATGCAGAGGTGCTTGAATTTTTGTTATTGGCTAATTAACTCCGTAAGTAAGAATCCCGAATTCTTAAGGAGAATATTATGGACCAATGAGACGATGTTTACCAGAACTGGAGTAATAAATCACCATAATATGCATGTTTGCGCTGACGAAAATCCACACCAAATCCTTCATTGTTCATTTCAGAACCAATTTGTGCATATGTTTGGTTGGGTAATAACATCCACACTTTTTGCCACTAGGTTTTTCGGATCCTTTATACTTGTTCAAAAGCCCTTTGGTTGGATGCGTTGGTCGGTGCATCGGCGAATTTTGGATGGATGGTGCGCCAATAGTTGGATGCTAATTATGTTGAGCGATGGATAGGTCATTCGGGAAACAATCATAACGCCTAAAAAAATTAGAGATCCATTGGCCTGGCCAGCAAGAGCACCTAACCTCACGCCTTTGGACTTTTATGCGTGGGGTTATTTAAAAGATAAAGTTTATGCTACACCAGTGACAATGCTGGATCAGCTACTTGATTGTATCCAACAAGTTTGCAACTAATTGAGAGAAAATCATCATTAAGTATCTGACGTTGTCAATTTCATAATTCACAAGTGTCACAAATGTGTTGAAAAGAATGGACTCCAATTTACGCAACATCTTTAATTTCCTGTATTTCATTGTTTGATAATGGTTTTATTTCTATTTTTAGTGTCTTACATAAATTCTGTATTTTATAACGTAAACTATGAAGTTGCAATAAAGTTGTCATGGTAATCCTTTTACTATTTTACTCGAAAAGTAAGCGTTGTATGGAAAAATTCGAAGATACATTTTTTTCATCCCAATTAAATAGAGATTCGAATAGTCTCAAAATCACAACACAAAATAGTGGCGTTACATAGTTTCGGAGAAAAATTTTACTTCCCGTGACGACACCACTGAAGGCAATACAAAGGTAGGATTTTATAAAACGATATACTTAAAAGGTGTTACCCCCCTAAAACTTCAATAACTTTGGTAGTTTCCGATTGGTTTATAAAAAATTTTTTTTTCACAAAACATCAACATCCTATATCTTTATTAGCAATTACCTAAAGATGTAGGTTGATAGAGAACTTTCTACTTATTTTAAGTCCCCTCTCACCTCCCAAAGTTTGTCAGGTAAACCTAGGACCATCCTGTATATCTGTTAAATTAAACTACATACGCAAAAAAACGTGACTCATATCAGTTGCGAAGCACCGATCCAGTTAAATGCTATTAATTTCTGAAAGAAAACGTTCACCTTCTATTTACTTTGACTTACTTTCTATTAACGTATTGCAGTTCCCAGCATGCCGCCCGAAGATGTCAGATGCGCTGCCCTCACCTCCCAATCATTGCAAGTCAGTTGGCAACCACCCCCTACGGAGCACTGTAACGGATTGCTGCAGGGATATAAGCTGACCTACGAACCAGTTCTCGATGATAACTGGAAGGGTAAGTAGAAATTATATTGTTTGCAAAATGATAAAATTTAATTTTCTTGTATCTCTAAATACTTACCTCTTCAAAACATTCATTTTGTAGGTAAGTCCCTTACACAGTTTCCAAAAAAATCGGCAAAAGCACCAGCTACTAATTTCGGTTCAGATATTGTGGCGTTGTCTACTTTTAAAATTATATTTGCTGGTTGACTTTTGTCTTTTGTCAAGTCATTCATTCACCAACTCCCATAACGTTTTGTTTTTGTTATCAGAGTTGTCAATTAAATTGGCATAATGTTGACTTTTCTCTATGTCGATCCCCATGTTGTTTTTTTTTTTTGGATTTTGTAATGATTGTGGACAATTGTATCATTCCAATGCTTTCGTAGCCAGTTGAAATATTTATGTCCAGTTTTTATTAAATCGGTAGAAAATCTAATTTTATTTTTATTTTTATTATTACTGTTTATTTTTACTCCTTTTGAGGGGTGAGAGGCAAGGATGCCAGTTAAAATGATCCCAGAATTACGTAAAAGCCTGGTCGATAGCAAGAGAAAATCTAAGGTAATATATTCCCTATTAAAAAGAAGTATTTAAATTCCGGTATTGAATTATCATTAATTCTTCTGAAGTTAATGTGCTTAGACTCAGAAAAATTATAAATTTGAATGGGGCTTCTCCATATAACAAATTGTGCTGCATGGTCTGAGAGCCCTGCCTGGTTCAAATATTTCACAGCTTATTTCACTTGTTGTGTTTGTTACAATGTAGTATATCGTCGTGGAGCTTGTCCCCCAGAGTTCGAAGCCACTCGCATTGGTTGGTTGATCAGAGACGAGAGCTTATAAGAATCTATAAGATGATTTAATATTTTGCAGTTAAAGTCATTGCTGAGCTTATCGATATTTAAATCTCCAGATAATATTAAAATTTTAAAATCCTTAAAAACTTTAATAACAATTTTAACTAACATCAAAAGAAATTGGTTGGTCTCCTTGAGGAGGTCTATTGACTATTAAAACACAGACTTGGTCTATACCAATAGCCCCGCATTCAATAATTTTTCTACTGACATACTACCTAGATGATTTAACTCCTTACTTTTATTTGAATATTCGTTTCTAATAAAAATTGCTGACCCACCATGAATATAGTTAGACCTGCAGAATTTCGATAGTAATTTATAGCCTTCTAAATACACATTGGCTAATTGTAAATCACTAAGCCAATGCTCTATCAATCCAAGACAAACTGTTTTTTTTTATGATTTAGGAAGTCAATAAGATTGATATTATTTGACAAACATTGAATGTTTATAAGCATTACCGTCCAAATAATATCATTTAAATTCACCACCACCTCATCATGTGTATTAACCTCACTGAAGATCAACTTTTACAGTTTTCCTCTCTTGAAACAGAGAATTCGACACTTCAATCCCACATGGTCAGATTTATTGGGTTCAGAAATTTTTCCTTGATATCCCAATCCACTCCAATTTTAAATGAGTTGAATTTTCCCAAATTTTTCATCTGTTGGCAAATATATTTCCTTCCTGCAAACTACTTGCAGGAAGGAAATTAGATTTTCCCTAGTAAATGTTGTCTTGTATCTGGTAGCAAATAACCATTCCATTTTAGGTACTGCAACAGCTCCTGTTACGCCTTTTTTAGTTACTCTGACTCTTTTAGAAAATGTTGTTTCACTGAAATTCATTGAGAGTTCTTGGAATCACTATTTTTTTTGATTCGATAGTAGAGAATTATCGTTCTCCTTTGTCCGAGAAATAATCTCGTTTAATTTCATTCTAGACTGTGCCTCTAGAACTGCAGCATTCATTTGTTTACTAGAAATTGTCTCAGCCGTCACAGCTGTCGAATTGAATGACTAGTTGCCAATATTGACATGAGCCACAGCCGACGTCGGTTGTGCATGAGCGCTTATTTTCTTGCTGCGGGTTTCGGCAATTTTATTTACCATGTATGTGTAGTGATTGCTTCTTTAGCTGAATTCGGCTCCCAACATTCCTTACTGGGACTGGGAGAATATCACTTGCTTATTACGTGACCTTGTAACCGATGCCCCCTCCGCATCGTTTTATTACATTTTAGGTTTTAGAAACCTTCTCTGCTGACAGTTTATCTCTCTTAGCAGGGTGTGGTCATTTTCTTTTAATTCACGGCTATCAGTGAATTTTTTAAATGTTTATTTTCACGAATAAGGTTGTCATTTTTGGCCAGAAGCAGGTTAAAATTTGAATCGCTATTAATTCTAACCTCACTTAGATTTAGTTCACTTTCCGGTACACATTTACGGCACGTCCAGATTAGTTTTTCAATCCCTGCATATTTAAAATACACGGATGTAACACAAATTTCGCATTGAACACTATTTACCGCTTTTTAATTACATTTATCACACTTTACTGGTGAAATCAATTCGTCATCACAGTCATATTCACGACTGGTTCGAGCCCGCCATAGTTTCAGTAATCTATAAACTTAATATATTTTGCGTCCTTTAGTTATATTAACATTTTTTTACGTTTAATACTTACGATGTTTAATTAACTTGTTCCGAATGAATGTCAGTGAATACATTGTGCGTCATTATTTTTATTCGACCTCAATCTAGTCAGAGCTATGGGACTCGGTCTCCCTGAAGTTCAATTCGGTTTTCAATGAATGTCGTCCCAGTGGACTAATTTAACTGGTTTCTAATGCATCCGGTCCACGCTTTAACTTTCAGGCAACGACGAAATAGAGACAAGGAAAACGACAGCACTGACAACCGTAATCACCGGATTGAGAAAGTTCACCAACTACAGTTTGCAAGTATTGGCGTTTACCAAAGTTGGTGACGGAGTCTTCACTGTCCCATCTTACTGCCAAACCGAGGAAGACGGTGAGTGGAGATTTTATCTTGTAATTATAGTAGTTTAGAAAACTCTGTGCCCTGAATGACCCTATTAGTTTGCGCTATAAATTTTGAAATAGTTGCGGAAATTGAGGAGCTAAATATACTTTTAAAAATACATAAGCCGCAAAATTAACAATTTATGTTCACTATTCACTTTTATGTTCACAACTATTCAGTAATCAACTTGTGCTGCTAAATATTGGACTTATTTAGTGAGTATATTTAACATTATACCGGGTGGTATTGAGACCCGGCCCAGGCTTATAGCTCCTTTGTCTATGAACCAATTGTTTTGAAATTTGGAACATGTATATAAGATTTATTTTCCAATTCAGTGAATTGTACAGTCAAAATGGCTGACTTCAGCTTTTGATGGAAATAACATTGAATTTGATCTTTTATTTATTTATTTATATATTTATTTATTTATTTATCTACTTATTTATTTATTTATTACGATATGGAATACATACATGACAAAACCACAAGTTGTGTTTACTAACATGTGTCAAAAGTATTAAAGTACAAATACAGAACTACTAATGAATGAGAATGTAAAAATACATAAATTACAAAAAATACAAAAAAGCAAAAATAAAGTGAAATGAATTAAAATATAAAATTTAAAATATAGACTTAAAATTATACAGTTAAAAGAATATGGGACAATACTAAAGGTAAACATACTAATACATGGGAAATATTAAAATAAAATTAAAATTTTAGGAGAATATCAAGACGCCAGGATGGAGAAAAAAATTAAAATTTAATAAATAAGAACAAGAACTAAATAATCAACGAAAATAATAGATGGAATCAAGCATTTTGGTGAAAGTATTTTTTTACTGAGTTTTAAAAATGTGTAAAGTTGTCAGAAAATATATCAATAGTAATAATTTGAGAGAGATTATTATTAGTTTTAATTGTTCTATGAAGAGGAGAATTTAAATAGTAATTGGTATTAGCTTGTTCTAAGAAGAATAGACGATTTTGTCTGGTTTAGTAAGACGATACATTAAATTTAATGCTACTAACAATGTCTGTTGAGTCAATAACGTTGTTCACTGCTTTAAATAATAATTTAACATCTGAGATCTGTCGACGGTGATCAAGTGATAATAGGTTTAGAATTTTACGAATTACACATCTTTCACTAACTTGTGGAAAGTATTTTTTATTATTATAACTTATGAATTTATTCTGGACTCTTTCCAGTTTCTCAATATATACATTATATTGAGAATTCCAAATTAGGGATCCATAATTTATAATGATATTTACGTTGGACATATATAAACATCCAATTGCTTTAGAATTAGTAAATTCATAGTAAGACCTAAATAAGAAACCTAACATGTGATTCGCTTTTTGAGAAATATAGCACATATGCAAATCAAATAATAACTTTGAATCGAATATTATTCCTAGATTTTTGACTTGATTTACGATTTTTAAAATGTTATTTGATAAAGTTATTAATCTTAAAAATGTATTTCTGTCATGTGATGGCACTTTGAAAAATTGTAGGAATGGACTATTTGTATCGCAATGCATGTATAATCTATCAAGATCTTCTTGAATCTTGGAACTATCTGCTAGGCTACTTATAGAGTGAAAATTTTTAGATCATCGTCATACATAAGAAATTTACAAAATTTTAAACATTTAGATATATCATTTATGTAAATATTAAATAAAAGGGCCCCAAGTGAGACCCTTGTGGTGCGCCCGACGAGACATAGATATAATTGGATTTATCATCCTAATGTCGCTGCCTGACCCTTACTTTTTTGCATGATTCCAACCAAGTTAAAAGATTTCCATATATATCTACATCAGCAAGCTTTGTTGAAAGAATGAAATAATCAATTTTATTAAAAACCTTGCTTAAGTCGGTATATATGGAGTCAACTTGAATTCTATTATTTAATTTTTTTAGGATATATTCAGAATAAATGAACAGGTTCGATCAACAGATCGACCTCTTACAAAACCATGCTGTTCAAATTTAACATGTTCTTTACATCATAATATAAGTAATCAAAGATTATGCTTCCAAACAGTTTAGCAATAATGCACAGTTTAGAGATGGGCCTGTAATTCTCAAATTTTAAATTGACCATTGACCATGATTCCATGAACCAAATTCTATGTGATCACGTTGCGAAATTTTCATTTTTCTAAGAAATAATTTTAAAATTTATTTTATTTTTTTAACCGGACACCGGACAATCTCCGTGCGTGCAGGGTCGGCATATGGGGTAAGAGATAATGGCAATTATTTGTACTCAACAATTAAAATACATACCTTGAGTATCTTAACATTTCATAAAACCTCCTGTACAGTGTTCAATGCATTAGTATAGATTGATACTATCAAAATTTGTTCTCCGTGGACAGCATTCAGGTTGGAATGATTTGGTCAATACATCACTTCTACAGGAAAGGAGCGTTCCACGTGGACATATGTCAGCGGTGCAAATTTTAGATGGTTCCTCCACGGCAAATTTCGATACGCGCATAAAATTTTAAAATCAAAATTTTTAGTTAATACATAGTGTATTTTATTTTTAAAAGGCTTATTAAGCCGCTTAATGAATTCTGCACATTACGGATAATATTTATAAATTCTTCTACAGGTAGTACATTCCAGTTTCGTAAGAGCTTGAGTTAAAATTTGGAGTAGTTAGTGTAAAGTATGTAACTGCGCTTGAACGTGTGGTACTTGAAACCTACCTGGCTTCGTCTTATAGCGTCGAATTTTCGGGAACTTAATTCCATTATAAAATGTTTTACACTTTCGAAATGTTCGAAACAGTGTTGCCACCTTGAGGGATATATCCCCTTTCGAGGAATATTCATGTAATTTTGAGAGATTATTGAAAACTTTGCAATGAATGAATTAAATAATATTTCTTTTATTATTGATCGCTGTTTTTCTTTTATTTAATTGATCATCCCCACAACCTTGTAGTCATAAAGAGAATCAACAAAGATTTTTAACATATGGTAATTTATAATACATTTTTGTATCTGAAGGTGAGGATCAGCTGTTAAGCTGTGATTATTGTTATTTATTATTCTGTTAATTAGTGAAATTGGGTATTGATTTTTTATTAGATATTTTTTTATTAGTTGTAAATTTTTATTGTGAAATTGTGGGCTTGGTAAATGAATTGCTCTGTATTTTAAGTTGTTGATGATGTTTAAGTTGTTTTTAATCGAATGTTGACAATTAAAATTTAAAAAATCTCTCTGAGAAAGTAAGTTTGTGGTACCAGTCTACGAGTAATACATTTTCGGTTGTTCGTATAATTTCAACATTTAAAAAAGATAGTCTATTGTTATTTTCAATTTTTATTGTAAATTGTAACTTTTCATGAAAGCTGTTAAACACGTTCAATAGTTCCTCATTTTTTCCTTTGAATTTGCAGAACTCATTAAAAGACAAACAAACCCATCGATTTAAAGATAAACATTATAAAAGATAGATGGCATTTAATTTAAAACTATACAATTTCTTCAGAAATATTTTTAGAGGTATTTAATTTCTGCACCGCAAGCAATTATTTCAACTTTAATGGCTATTAATAGCTATATTTAAAGGTATGTGGATGATATTTTTCGGTAATACCTACGACTTGTTTTCCATAATAATAGTCTCATTTTCAGACGATTGTCACTTACGTCTTTTTGTCGTGACGCCGTCGAATTATACATTATTTGTATACAGTTTGGCAGCGTGCCTCTCGCAAATAAACTCAACTTTGAAAAAAGTAAATTTACGTATAAATATTTTTCTAGTCCCCGGAGCTCCCGCTGATATCAAAGTGGTTGTCAATTCACCACAAACCATTAAAGTGTCATGGCTGCCGCCCTTAGAACCAAACGGCGTTATAGCAAAATACAACTTATATCGAAGAAATATGGACGGTCGTCAAGAAGTGGACAATGCCAAACAAACGATTTCTAGTCAGCACACTATTTTTGAAGTTAAAGGCATTCAGTCGCACATCGAATATCAATTTTGGGTTACAGCTTCCACAAGGATTGGAGAAGGGCAAAGTTCTAAAGTAGTTTCTCAAATAGCTAGTCCACGAGGTAAGTATTTTTATTTATTTTTGCTATTTTTCTATTAATTTTGGAATATCAGAAAGTTATTTCTATACACATACAGCGAAAGTTTATTGGGCTTAAAAGCTTTTAATAAAAATATTGACATACTCAACACTACTACTAACTAATCAGTTAAGTTTCGTCAGATTTATGTTGGCTAATTGATTAAATAACTGTTAAAGTATTAAAACGTAGCAAAGATGTTTATTTCAGGCATATTATTAATTATACTAAAAGATGTGAGCTCAATCTGTTGCGATCGGACCGCCATCTTGGAATATGTTTTTTGCTTATATCACGCTAACCAATAGATATATCGAATTATATTTCATATAAAAAATAAAGCTAATAAAATTCTCTATAAAAAGTTAAATAATATATTATTTCCGTATTTATTAATATTATTAAAATAGTACGAGTACAAGCAACTCGAAAAAATACATATATGCTCAGCTTTGAAAAATAATAGGACGGACAGCACTAAATATATTCCTTACTTACAGATTTTTATTGTAATTTAATCTACAACAAATTTCTAAATACAGTTGCAAATATGAATGATCCATTTCTGAATATCAGTATAGGCAATATATATTTCCAAACGATTGATCGTAAATCGCATTTCAAAAGCCGCATTAAAAATCGTAAATACACATAAAATTTCTTTTATGAGTTTGACCTTTTGGTAGGATTTAGAGACCATTTAAATGAATCTAAAAATTGAGTTAAAATCAAAGTTGCTAATTCGTCAAGTCATAAAACATTGTCTGATTTTACTTCATCTGGATTGATAAATTACACTGAAAGATTCCAACTCAAATCACACAGCTGACAACTTTGTAATTGCAGTTCCAGCTCGGATAATTTCATTTGGAGGCGTCATTGTGCGTCCCTGGCGAAGTTCCGTTGCTTTCAACTGTGAATCCGTTGGAACGCCCAGGAGAGAATGGTTGCGGAACGACCAGTTACTTAAAGTGAGTTTTTGCATTTCATGATTTTGTTTACTGTAATTTGAAATAAATGTAGTATTTAGAAAATTTACAAGAATTGACACTAATATATTGAAATCTACGAAGTTAAAATATAAAGAAAGAGTTGATTGTTACTTAATAACAATTAATAACACACTAAGACTAAAAATTCATCATAATTTAATTTTAATGAGTGAGACACAATAATTATTAATAAAATGTTCACGGCGGATGAAACATATCTTACTCTATATCTTGAATTTTTTTTTCATTGTTCTTATTTTCAAAATTTGTTGAGTTGCTATACATCAATTTCATTCTCTTTAAGATTATTTTAAACATTTGTGCAAATATAAACGTAATACAATATATTGTGAAAACAGAATTTAAAATAGTGCTGGAATAATTTTTTTAATCAAAAAATAAAATTGAGGGGTGAGGAAGTAAAATAAATACAATCACAATGAGAAGCAGTTAAGGTCTTCCTCTACGTGTAAAAGGACTTCGCCCATTTTGGACCAAGAACACTCAGGGTTGAAACATATACTATTTTATAGCGCACACCAGTAATAATAATAATCAAGTAGTTTTAGATCATATTGACCCCACCGCCGGAAGAATTCAAAAGAACTTTCATATTTGATGAGATTCTTCCAGTGTATCGTCTTCGGAACTGTCGAAAAATATCGCTGGTCTTCTCAGGTGTCCGTAAACTGTCTCTAAGGTATTTATCGTAATCTAGGTACCACAACATGGACACGATAGCCAACAGTACAGGCATCTTTTTTCGCAATATTCCCCAATGGCATCCTTACCCTTACCATTTTGTTATGCTGCAATGTAGATATTGTAGATGATATTTTACACAAGTTGTTGGCTGTTAAAGTAGAAATTATTTCTTCAATAAAAAACAGAAAAACCTTATTTCCTATTTTTATTTCTAGAGGACTTCCACCCAAGTACATGAACAATTTGTCCTACGTTTCGTCCGAGTTTTCGGACTTTTTCAAGGTTAAAAGCTAAAAATATTAAAAATAATGGTTTTACATAAGTCGTAAATTAGATTAGTGACAGAATGCATATCTAAAAAAGTGTTTTCTTACCTAATATAAATTTCCTATTTTAATTTTATTGTATGGGTGGGTTTTATTTTGTTTTTCATCATTTATTGATTTGATAGATATGTGATGTACGTGTAGTTCGACGAGTTAGGCAGAGAATGATCAATATTTGGTGTTGTCGTTGATGTGTTTCTTTTTAAGGGTAGGTAATTATAACAGCTGAACTATATTTATGGTCCGAGTGACAGAGTTATTGTAAATATTCACATGATATTGGATAGCCGTTGAGAAGAGGTTTTGCAGTTAGCACATATACAGGATGTTTAAAAAATTGTTGCTATTGAATAAGATTGCGATATATGCTACTTAGATTTTCTATATCTGTTCGATAATTTACTGTTTTTTTTGTTGTTTTGTATTTCGGCCATTTCCAAAAACATGCGTTTTTTGATATTTCTTTCTTTATGCAGTATGGTTGTATCCGGAAAGTTGAAACTGTGTGAATTATTTATGGCGTGTTCTGTTAATGCTGTGCTACATGAATTAGGAGTTGCTATGGAATTTCTAATTGATAATTTATGTTGATTTATACGTTTATTTAAATATTGTTGGGTTTGTCCAATGTAACACCTATCGCAATCTGAGCAATCAATTTTATAAATAACATGGGTTTGATTTAATTTCTCTATTGGATCTTTTAGTTTTGAATATAATTTATTTTTTATGCTATTATCATTTCTGTATGCTAATTGTATGTTATATTTACCTAATTCTTTCTGAACTTTTTCTGATACTTGTGGTATGTATGGTGCCGATATGTATATTTTGTCTTTATTTGGATTGTTATGATTTTTGTCCTGGTTGGTGTTGTTAAATATGGGTCCAAAACAGTTAGGTTGTAAATCTATGTCAACTTGATTTTTATTGCTTTTGTTATTTATTATATGTATTCTCTTTTGGATATACTTATTCATAAAAGGTGGCGGGTAAAAGTTATTTAAAAGAATGTTTTTGATTTTAATTATGTTTTCTTTGTGAAACAATTTATCTGATAGTAAAATGGCCCTGTCCACGAGGCTGTTTATAACGCTAATTTTGTATTTATTACTAGTTTTTGATTGGAAGTTGGTATATCGTCCCGAACTGATACTTTTTTGATACCAATTGGTTTTAATTCTACTGGTAGATCTAATTAAAGTCAGGTCTAAGAAGTTTATTTTATTTTCATTTTCTGTTTCTAATGTGTATTTTATTTTCCTGTGTCGTTCATTGAATTTCTGTAATATGTACTGTATTTTATTTTTATTAACGCATTCGGTCACTAATCTAATTTACGACTTATGTAAAACCATTTTTTTTACTATTTTTAGCTTTTAACCTTGAAAAAGTTCGAAAACTCGGACGAAACATAGGACAAATTGTTCATGTACTTGGCTGGAAGTCCTCTAGAAATAAAAATAGGAAATAAGGTTTTTCTGTTTTTTATTGAAGAAATAGTAGATATTGTACTTAGTCCTTTTAATATGCCTGAACTGTATTCATGTTCTTAAAAATATAAATATAAACCTGATTCTTGCCGTTTTGTAGGTACACTTTCAGCCCCTTAACATAGTCCCGCGGGGGTTTTCTGAGGCCTTAATAAAGTTTAACCTGAAACCTAACTCATCCCCTGGGTGCATTTGACATAAAATATGTATTGAATGGGCGAGGTTCTTTATGGAAGAGAAAACTATGGTTTAAACATTTCTTAAATTTTTAAAACACCTTGGATTTTTTTTAACTGCATGACTTTAGTTCACTACCTACTGCATTGTTTTTGCTTTAAATATCGATTTAATTCTGCAAATTACAATCGGGAAAAAACAAATGATCGAATTTTACTATTTGGTCGGGAAAAGATTGTGATTTCTGAAATCCATTTACAATTAAGTGTGACTGAAATAAATGAATTAGTGCATGGCAAATTTTGTGATCGTTTTGCATCTGCAGTCTGCACCTACTTATTGGGAGAAATATTATGTTCCTAGTAATATGGTTTCGCAGAAAGCTGGCCACTTATCGGTAATACTCTCCTTTACCGCGCGAGCCCTTCTTTCGCCGACTAGGCGGTATCTTAATTTTGCTACTGTTCAAAATTTGGGCATATTCATGAATTCTATTTTCAATTAAGTTTAATCTTATTACATTCACAAACAACTAAGAGCCGGTACTTTCATTCTCAGTTAACACTAATCGAACTCTCTCTCTCTCTGTGTCTCATTGTTACAACAATGGTTTCCCTGCATATTATTATCCGGAATAGTGTTAACCGAGACTGAAAGTACCCGCCCTAAAACTGATTTTCTAGGGTGGCGCGACCCATAATCAACAACTTCTAGACACCGGTGAGCTTATCCTCTCAAATCTACAACTATCAGATGCGGGTAATTACAGTTGCCAAGTGGATAATGGACAAGGGTCAGATAGGATAACATACAACCTTGTGGTACAGGTACCCCCTTCAGCTCCGCTACTGTACGTGACAAGCGCCACCAGTAGTAGCGTCCTACTTCACTGGAAAGCTGGGATTACTGGGGGTGCTCCCATCAGCGGTTTCAGTTTGAACTATAGAAAAGAGCATGGAAACCTGGATGAGATTCATCTCTCCAGGCATGCAACTAGCTTTGAACTTAAGGTAAGTACAAGTTAAAAATACATTTGTATAGGCTTTCACGTAATAAACGATTTGTCGGATACTGTATTATCATTGGTGGTTACTTGAAATTGTGCTGCCCTCCTAGATAATGACAGTCTATCATCCGCTGGACCTACGATGATTAAATATTCTTAACGTTGAGCAAGATTTCGTCTCTGCTGTCTTTTTTTATATGAAAAAATATGCAACAGACAGCGAACGTCAAAATTATTTATAATTGTAGTAATTAGGTGGTGTTTGTAATAAGTGTGGCTAGTGCCTAGAAGTTCAAATCGTAAGATGAATAATACAAAATCGTGATATCGGTAGCCCCTAAAATATCATGAGAAATCGTTAGACTGGGAAGGTGGAAAACCTTTTAAAAAATAACATTAAACCTGAATGTAATACAAAACTTATTTATTGGAGAACTGAATTAAAAACTACCAGTAAATTGAAATAAATTAAGCTTTTAATATGGAACATTCTCAAAAATTTACAAATGTTTAGGAAACACAAGCTTTCTGATGCATGTTGGATTTACAACAATTCCTTGCAGTCTTAATAATTAATATGGATATCATATTATTAAGGTTTATTCCAGGGATATAATTTCATTTACATTTCAATTGTCAGGAATTTAAATTTCTCGATTAGTGTTGGCACCTTCGCCATTTTCAAGCAATCATTATTGTACATTACACTGAATAATAATTATTCATTGAATGAATAATTATTATTTAGTGTGATATATAATTATGTTCATATCTATTTAGTTATTTATTTATCTAAGTATAAATCTACAGACCATATAGGTTCAATTACAGATTGTTTGTAAGATATAATACCTAATATAATAATATTGAACTATACTAACAAAACTAAACTAAACTAAAATACAGTGACAATGTTTTCCAAAGAGGTTGTACATTTGCTAAATAACAAGATGTACTGCTTCATTAAATTCAAGTGTTAGTTTTTTCATGAATACATGAAAACTCTCGCTTATACTGTCTGTACACGCCGATCATACAATGTTAATAAGTTATTTTTTATTAAAATTTGGTGATAATCCGAACTGCTGAATTATTACTGCCCAGAAGTTATAAAAGTTGCATAATCAATAAATTTCTTTTGTATGTTTTCGATTGTTTGAATATATTTGGCATAAAATGGGTTCCAAACTATTGAGCAATATTCATGTTTTGACCTTACAAAACAATTAAATAATGAAATTATTGTTTTGATGGACATAAACTTTTGAGAATATCTGATAATTAAGTCTAGGTTTTACATAACTGTTTCACAATATTCACAACATGGTTATTGTATAATTTACCGTCGAATAAGGTCCACAACTTCTTCAACAGTCTCCAAGTAAACATTGTTAACACTATATATAAATTGAATGCGACATTTACGAGGGTAAATGTCATGTGTTTGCATTTCTTTATGTTAAATGATAATTTATTTTTCATGGACCAGATGTAAATTCTTTTTTATATCTTCCTGTATCTGAGTACAATCTATAAAGTTTTGTTATTTCTTTGAATATTTTTAAGCAAATAATAAAGTACCATTATAATGTACTGTATCAACAATGGCATTAATAAGCAATAGAAAAGGCAAAGGTCCCGAGTCGGACCTCTGTGGTACTCCTGACGTCGTTATGTAAGAATCTCATTGATAATTATTAATCAAAACATATTGTTGTATCATTTGAATATAGGTGGAAAATAAATTAGATTTTCCAAAAAAGAAGAAAATCTCAATTTATCTAGTAGTACCCCATGATCAAGTTTATCAAATACCTTAGCAGAGTCTGTGTATACTACATCAAGATGATTCTTGTTGATTAGGGCACTTATTGTTACACTATTTGCTGTGCTTTCCAGCCTTGTGTTAGTTTTTGTTCCTGAACTATCCCATCCTAGATTCAATTCCTTATGTACGATAAACCGATGAGGAGCAATAACTGCGAAATACGTGTCTGTAGCTTTTTTTTTATGACACTAACCATTCTTTATTATTTTCAATACTGCTAATGTGTTATAATGTATTTGTAATCTATTAGACACCGCAAGTTTGATTTTTTTCATATAATTTTTTATTACGTTTTTTATATCTTTAATAATGTGTGTTATAAACCATAAGGGATATTTATTTGATCTATCTTATTATATTAGAGGATTGTTTGAAAATGGCGACCGTGCCAATACTAATGGAGAAATTTAAACTCGTGACAAGTGAAATATATTGTAGATGAAATTATATCCTAGGTTAAACCTAAATAATATGATATATTTTATGATACTTGATCAAATATTCCCTTGATAAGGGAATGGGTCATGCAAACTACAATCAGACAACTTTCTGAAAACACGATTTAATAAATCAAAGAACTTGAAATGTCATTCATTAAGCTATTGTAAAATAAGCTAAACTCATCAATACATGGTAGATATCTTAGATTTTAGATAAATTTAAATGAATTTAGTTGCCTATTATATATAGATTTTTATATATAACAAACTAAATAAAAATAAATCGTAGTATTAAATATTATTTATTTTTATATTTATTATTTATTCGCATGTTATAAAATTGCCATTTATTTCAGTATCCTGATGATGAAATAAATTATTTTGAAACACAGACTATATTAAAAACAGTTTGTTATATTAATTAGTGGTCTCAATCCCTAGGCCTAAAAAAATTTTAGATAACGTTCTAATATATCATAAGGAATTTTTAGCAAAAATAACAAAATAATTATTGGGTATTACATAAACATTCTTTCAAACCTAATATGATGATAATAATAAATACTTATAGTTTTTTATATTTTATACTATCATTCCTATCTGAACGCGCTAGTATAAAAGTTTTAGGTATTTAATAAATCAAAAACATTATTTCCAGTACATTTTATCATAGAAACTATTAAAACAACCACCCAGTCTACGAGCAAGAATTGCGTTGAATTAAATAACAGAGTGTTCTTAGTATTAGAAGCAAAAAATATTAAGATTAAAAACATATATTGACTCACAAAAAAGGATAATTTTTACACTTAAGAAATGATTTCCTCCAGTTATAATACAAAAACGAAAACCCCTAGTCCGATATATATGTCTATTTTCATTCTTCCTGAACTCTTCAGGAGGCTGTTTAACTTTGTCATCTCTGGCTATTCAAAAGCAGTTTATAAAAAAAGTTACAAGATTTTTTAATAATATTTTGAAAATCGTATTACCAAGACAACTGAAGCTATTTTTAATAAAACATATTTTTCATTTTTCATATATACAGTGTCTCCCACGGGAGATGGGATTACATGGGTATCTTACTCGTAGTTATTAGTGGAGATAGAGAATCGCTTAACTGCGCAAATTAGTGCAGAATTTTATACCCATTATCATGATGTCCAGAAAACAATTGAATTCCGATTTAGATTTTGTTTAGGAAAAAGCCAAAATTGTCATATTTGAAAATGTTACGTTTTTATTTGTGGTTCAATTAAAAAATGTTTAGGATCATCAGATAAATAAAAAATTTACAAGGCACTTTTTAAAAAGGTGATTTTGGTTTTTTCTTAAAATCTAAACCAATCGCAATTCAATTGTTTTCTGGACGCCATTTTAATGGGCAGATATAACAAAGTTAACGGGGGTGGGACTCGCACAAAATCATTCATATCTTCATTAGTATTAGAGACCTAACAACCCCTATATCATTATGTTCTATTCTATTACGTTCTATACAAATATGGAAAAATATACAGGGTGTTCAATTTAAAAAAATAAAATTAATAACTGTCGCCATCTTGTGTCAGCTTTCACTGGTGTTCTGATGTAATCTTCAAAATCTACATAAAAAGTCCTATAACTTCTGTATTTACCATTTTTTTCGAAACAATAAAAATAACATTAGGAGTGGGAATTCTCACAAAATCACTCTGTACATTAAATCATTGATGATGTAAATTGTCAATAACTATGGAACAATCAGTTAAAGTGTGTGTAAAGATTTATAAGAGGCAACGTTATTTTCTTTATCCAGTATTGCGAAAACAAAATAAAAAATTTGGTTTATTATTACTAGGGTTTGTCGGTTTTTAAAAACCAGATTTAGAAACCGATTTTTTTTGACAAAATTGTAAAATGTGAAAACCAGTTTTTAAATTAAAAAAAAACGGCTTTGGCAATATGTAAAAATTAATTAATTATTTAATTAAAAACGTTAATAATTTGACTTGAAATCACAAGCATATTTATTCTAGTAAAAGTTTACTGTAAAACTAATCTTCATGAGTCCGGCGAATGTTTGACATGAAAATCCACAAACGCATTCTATTGTGCTTAGAGCTTGGACGGAGGTATCGGTTTCCAGTGACGGCTTTTATGCAGACATTATATTACATTGTAAACACCTACTAAAACATTCTCAAACAACAGAAATTTATACGACATGATAAAGTGAATTTTATTTAATTTTAACATGTTAATATGTACACTAGTTTTATCGGAAAACTTATAACAAAAAACAAAAAAAGATATTTTTACACTAGCCAAATTTGGGGGTGACGAATTATTAAATAAACTAAAAAATTGTATGGATTTGTACGGATTTGAGTTATTTTATTATTACTTATTTGGATTTGTATAGATAGAGTATATTTTATTTTATTGCATTTTTAGAGTTCCACAAATATTAAATAAAACTGAAAAAAGTATAAATATTTTTTTTACTGTTAATTGTTTTGTTTCATTTTTTTCTTGTAAAAATTCAAAAACCGGTTTAACTGGTTTTTCTTGGAATACTGGAATTCGAAAACCGGTTTTTTTTAAGTCGGTTTTTGTATAAACCCTAATTTTTACAAATAAACAAAAAGTGATTATACAGTATATCAAAAACGAGGAATTTTTACCATGTTCAATTTAATTTATTTTTGTTGTTTGACGTTGGAATTGTTATCGGTGCGATAGGTACAAGTCAAAAATGCACATTTTCAAAAGTGGTGAAATTTATTATTTTTTTAGGAATTCTGTGGTAACTACGATGATGTAACTAAGCTAAACTAGTCTAGTAATTTATACACCTAGAACTATTAAAACCAAAATACAATTTGGAGTAGACGAATTATGGTGGCCTCTTGTTATTATTGTTGAAAAGATGAATTAAAATGACATACACCACTTTAAATTTTCAAGTTGATAAGCGTCGTAAAGCTATTGCTATCAAGGAATTGATTTCTAGCTTACCGAAAAGTAAATTGAATCGTATTTTCCTAGTCTTACATAATTTGTTAGGAAAATAATAGGTGGGGGTGCGATACTTTTTGAATAGACTATATAGAGGACAAAAAATAATCAAGTTATAATTTAAAATATCAAAAATAGAGTCGCTCCCATGAAGCACTTAATGACACAAAAAATTCATATTTTCAACTTTTTAAGTTGAAAAACAAAGACAAAACTTGTACGTGGTTTAATCACCTGGTATGCGTTAAAACATTAACAAATAAAGATGTAAAAATTGAAGTTAACATGCATTCACTATATACATATACCTACTATAATAGAGTGAGTAATCTTAGGGTCCAAGAACTAACTAGGAATTGTACCATGTACCTGGTACAATTCCCTTTTGATATATTATAATTTTTGTTGTCTGAAGCTATTTCGCTATTCGCTCGACCAAAAACACGCAACGCCCTTCCTTAAAATTGCAGGGTTTGTCCTGTGGGACCACATACCACCTCTACTTAACTGCCCATAATAAAATCGGAAGTTCCCCAGCTAGTCATCCTCTTCAGGCTCGTACTCAAGGACATCCCCCAGGAGTCCCATCGGCATCATCTTTCATTACGCCAAATTCCACTTCAGTAATTCTACGTCTTCATGTTTGGCCAGATAATGGGTGCCCTATTCTGTACTTTATCCTCCAGTATAGGAAAGCCTCTGAATCTCAGTGGACCTTAGGTAGGTTGTTCTATACATTTTCAATTAAATATGTAGATTATATAAGTAAGTTCTCTAAATGAAAATTCAAAATTTAGTCGCAAATAATAATTTTGGGAAAACTATTTGTAACATAAGTTTTAGTCTAAGCAATATCGTGCAAATTCGACCATGAAAGGTTACCTGCCAGTCGGTAATCAAAGAGACCATATGAGTACCATACTTTTTCTCTTTTAAAATTTTTGATATGGCGGCCGGATAAGGAGGGAAGGGGAAACTTTTTTTATCGAATGGTTACCGATATTTTTCCGCATAGATAGTTAGTATATGTACTCCACGTACCCCAATTACGCTGGCAGACAAAACTTCCGGTCTGCGCGCGGTAACCGAAAATTGAAGAAAAAAATTTTTAGTTACCGGACCAAACCTAGCACAAAATGTTTGTTTTGGTGTGGACAGTACTGTCCTATAGTGGCAGATATTTCTATTTATTGGTTTTTTGAGCAATTTGCCATCAAAATGGCGAAAAATGGATCAAAATTTGAATGTTGATAAAAATAGTAGAATTAAAAAAAACGTCTGCTCAGCCAGTTTATGGTTCACAAGGCACTATAAAATCCATACCTTGGCTGGCAGACATTTTTTGCCAAATTTAATCCCCCTCATACTACCCCTGGAAGGGGTAAAAAAGCTAAAATTTTTCGTATTTTCTAGTGTAATAACATATTCAAAGGACGTTTTTTAATATATACAAGAAAAAATTACAGACACGAAAAATGAAAAAAATTAAGCTTAGAGATTGAGTAAAAAATCCAAGTGTGCAAGTCACGACATGTACTACAACTTACATATAAGTTTAGGTTTATTTAAAATGTACAGGACGTTCTGAAGCAACGATCCAATTTCGCCATTTTCAAATCGCTAAAACTTAATTATTTCGAATAGAACCCTGTATGTGGTTCCATAATTTAAAATCTGATTTAATGAGCTTTCCAATAATATCATATGGACAGTATCTAGTAACGCCTATTAATGGACAAAAAACGTAAACATTCAAAATACGTGAGTCAACTTTTATTCTTAATGACTAATAAACAAATTGAAAACCAAACTGACTATCCGGATTAGTTCAACTTAAAAGACATTTTATTCTAAAAGGTTTTCGAAGTCTCTCATTCCGCTGAATGCATTTTCATGCTCGATCTTTTTTTGAATTTCGTACTTTTAACAACATTGCTGGTGTTATAGAGGCGCAAGTTTCCTTTATTCTTATTTTTAGGTTTTGCTTGTCGTAACAGTTTTGGAATAAACTTTCTCTTTTACATATCTCCATAGGACAAAATCGCAAGGTGTCATATCTGGCGATCTTGCAGGCCAAAGTACTGGACCTCCTTCACCAATCCCTCTGTCTTGAAATTGTACATTTAACCACTGCCGAACAGGTACTACAAAAACCTAAAACCACTGCCCGATTTACTACGCTGTCAAAGAGTAGGGGCCGATGACGTTGTTATCAATAATACCCACCCAAACATTTAGAGACCATCTTTCTTGTGATGTTGTTCTAAGTAAATGCGGATTTTGGTCTGAATAATGATGATAGTTATGATGATTTACATTCTCATTTTTATGAAATGTGCACTTATCGTTAAAGTAATTTTCTTAAAAAAATTCTCCCAGTATTATTCTTAAAAATACCCTACGATTAATATCAAGAAGTAGGAGTTCCTGATGTAACTGAATCTGAAACGGATAAAATTTATTTTGTATTAAAATCTCTGTACTTTTTTTAAACTTTCTAACCTAATATTTAGGTTTTCGACTACAGCAGTCTTACCATAATTTCATTTTCTTCATTTAGAACAGAAGCTGGTCTTCTATGTTTTAGATAATTTACCAAACCAGTAGTGTTAAATCACTCCGCTACTTTTTTTTAATCAGTCCACCTTGGGATATCTTCTTGGATATTGTTGATCATACACTCTATTTACCAAAAGACAGTTTTTTTGGCACCCCCAAAACGTATATAATTTCAATAATTTCCTTCTGTGCATAATTCATTATTAAAGCTGGCCAAGGTCACCTGGCCGACAGAGCCGTCATATGACTCATATGTTTACATCATATCATAATACTTGAATAAGTACAATAAATGGAAATAAATTTTAACAATAATTTTACATTTTATAAAAATTTGTATAAAACTCACCCTTTTAAGCAGATTTATGAAGTAGTTTGGTTGTCGTCATCACAAAGTGGGGGAGATCTATAGTATAATAGCATCAGGTATGTTTCTACAGCTGTCTCTGTCAGCGATATTCGCTTTGGTGAAAAAATATGTTTGTATTTTGAAAATGACCGTTCGACATCTACGGATGTAATGCAGGCATAAGTAAAACAATCTGTGAACTCACTTAACGAAGTTGTAGATGCACCATCACAAATTTGTCTTAATTTGCTAAAATCAGGATCTTTCTGTAATACACTCTCAAATTTTTCACTAACGCGATTATTTTTTGCGTCATTTATAGCCTGTAGCTGTGTATTTACGTCGTCCACTATTTGCAGCGATTCCACTAACGACAACGAACTATTTTGCAATTTTTCTATGGCGTCGTGTAGTCCTCTATAATTGTTATTAACAGTTTTTAAATCTGTTTCAAGGGAAACGTTTTGAAAGCTTGTCTAGCTTTCCCTAATAGCTGCAGCCTCGTTAGGGTTGAACTGTAGTAGCACAGCTTTTATTTGTTGAAAATATTCAAAGAGCCTCTTTCAGCCACGTTCCCCAACGTGTAAGAATCGGCTCTGGTGGTTCAGGGATACCAGGACACTGTCTGTGAAATGCTCGAAGTCGTTTAGGAGATTTGAGAAATACTTTTTTTGTATTTGCTATTAATGCATCTACCTCTGGAAAACATTTTCGAATCGTTTCTGCCACAAGATGTAACGCATGCACTTTACACGTAACAGGCAAAACCTACAATTGTCTCTTTGCAGAGAATGGTCTACCACGCGCATTGTCAGCGGCACCATCAGTCACAAACATCAATACTTGACTTGTTGAAAGTCAAATTTTTCGAATGTCTCCAACACCACACACGTAATTATTTCGCCAGTACACGCAGTTAGTCTCTTAGTAGCTAGTAAAAGTGGAAATGTTGGTTTAAGAGGGTCCAGTATACGTACTATAATATTTAAAATAGAATTTTTTTTTACAATCTGTCGTCTCATCAATACATAACCAGAGCCGTGTATTTTTTTAATCCACATTTAATCCTATTTACCATGTCTTCACGAACAGCTGGAATATATCTACGTAACGATGTACGACTTGGTAAGTTCACCTGGGGATTGTATTTATTCCAAAACTCCCGAAATGGTTGTTTATCTAGTATGTGTAGTGGAATATTACAGGCTATTAACATTAACAATATATCAAACATAAACTGAGTTGTCAAAGGCATGCCATTTTTTTATTTTGATGTTGCACTGTATTGATATGACGACGACAATCTGTTTTGTGCCAGCACATTAAGTCTTGATTGCAAACTTTACAAATTATTTTGCATCCGTCATAGAATAAATCCGAAATTCACCGATAAATTTATTCACTGTGTCCGCGTACGGTCGTTTTTTACCCTTTGGCGCGTTTGACATTATGTATAATTTATAGGTACAACCTCACGCATTAACCTTTCAAATAAGACTGCAGCGTAAATCACTTCTAAATCGGCACGTGTGACGCCATCGCAAGACCGTGGCTGTACTCCAGCCAACTCGGACAGCTTTATTCATTATTAAATTGTAATGTATAACATGAGAAATAATAATAATAACATAACAATCACTTAAGCAAATTTCAACAATTACTTTGTTGTAAAAACTGTCAAGACATTCTTTTGTGTTTAATTATTATATTGCGTTCATTTTAAAATATTTGTTTAATTTTGAATAAACTAATTATTGACATTTAGCAACTAATACGTTGCAGTTTAAAAAATCTGAAAATGAGTAAAATGTACTTTTTAACACTACTGGTTCTGTAAATTATCCAAACACAATAGATTAGCTTCTGTTCTAATGGTTCTAATTGAAAATAAAAACGGAGTGATGGCAATTCAATAAAAGATCTAGCACGAAAATGCATTCAGCAGAATGGGAGACATTTCGAACATCTGTCAAGATAAAATTTCTTTTAAGTTGAATTAACTTATCCCCGGCATTATCACCATTTTTGAAGGACTTTAATTTAAAGGGAGTCTTAGTGACATGAAAATGTATTACCAGTAATTCCAGTAAAAGTTAAATCGAGATATAAATATCATAGCCATTAAACCTAATTTTTATTTAAACTGTAGGATTATTATGTTGATATGTTGTTATCAAATAAATAGCGTTTAATTTTTGAATTTCTGTTATGTATTATTTTTATGAATCTAATTTGATATGATTGTACAGTTCCAGGAATCACCTTTATTTAATTATTATACATAGTACATATATTTTAAGACTAATAATTATTGTGAATTACTAAACTAATTAAATAGTGTAAATATTTGTTATACACACACAGATATACTTTTTATCTAGTTGTATTTATAAAGTATTATAAATGTTTATGAAACTATGCTCCAATGTAAACGTGGTCAATAAATTTTAATTTGATTTGGTTTGATTATGATTATTTGTTTATAATAAATTTTCTTTTCACTAAATCTCTCTTTAAGTTAAAGGTCCCTTTAAAATGTTAATAATACCGGGGTTAGCTAGTCAATTTGATTTACAATTTGTTTGTTAGTTTGTTAGTTTTTAAGAATAAAATATTAAGTTGATTCATGTATTTTAAATTTGTATGTTCTTTTTATCCATTAATAAGCATTACTAGATACTGCCCATCATTGGATAGTTGATTCAGAATACCCTGTACATTTTAAATTAACCCAAAAAATGTGACGTTTTAGTACATATCTTGGCTACTCGCATACTTGAACTTTTGATTCAATCTCTAAAAATACAAATTTGTTGAAAATTTTTTTGTCCATAATTTTTTGTTCAATTTTATTAAAACGTGAATAACTTGGCAATGTTGTATCTGACGCCCAAAAAACAAAATATCTTTGTAAAGCCCTTATAAAGCAAATTTTAAAAATGAAAAAAATATACAGGGCGGTTCATTTAAAAAAGTCCAAATTTTTATTTTTAAAAAATAGCATATTTAGAGTCCTATAACTTCCAGTTGGATTTTTTTCTTAACCTTCATTAGCCTAATAGCTATGGTCCGAGCTAGGATATATGGGCCACTCTGTACATGAAATAATACATGCATGTGCAAAAGTCCTCCCCAAAAGACAAGGGAAACCTACACTTTTTGTACTCCATAATATTAGTTTATCTAGTTGGTAACTTCATCAACTACTGTTTATTCAGAAGTAGGTTTAAATTGTACTAAAAAATCTATAATAGGTTTCACATAGCGGACATCATTTTGCAGGCGAAAGTATGTGCCTATTTATTGCCCGGCTAACCGTGTAATAGATATAAATATGAAAAATTAGCATTAAGCCGATGCTGGAGTAGTTTTCCAGAAGAAAATGGGTTGTTTCATCCCTAAAATGGGATGAGAAGCATTTTTTATCGTTCTCCTTAAGAAGTGTATCAAGTATAAAAAATATAAAAATAATTTTTCCTATTTTGTTTAATCTCAGTTGCATTAAAACAGGCAAACAAATAACACCAAATATGTAACAAAATTTAAAATAAACACTTAATAATTAATAATTTCTTTGATGATGGTTTAATAAACGGAAACATTAGAAAAAAAAGTTTAATGTATATGTGACTGAAATTCCCAAAAAAGCTATCAAATGTTATTCAATCTCACTGGATTAAACTATAAATATGTCAATTATAGTTTCAAATGCACTGAAACCACAAAGGCGAACTTCTATTACTGGTCTAACCCCTGCAATGCAATACGTTGTAAAATTAGAAGCTCACAATGTGGCAGGATTTTCAACAGAGGAATTTGCTTTCATGACATTAACTAAGGATGGTGGTAAGCTCTTTAGTTGAAAATTATGATTTATCTTTAGTTTTTTATACCTTATTTTTTTTTTTTTTTAGATATACCACCCCCAGACTTGATGAAACAAGGAAGTGAAAATTACCCATTTTATTCAGACATGAAAGTTGTAATTCCATTAATAATATTAATTTTAGGTATAATAGTTTCTGTGGTGGGAGCTTTAGTTTGTATGAGAAATCGTAAGTACAAAGATAAATTGTTGTATACACGTTATTTTTTTTACATCAAAAAATTTCAGGCCAAAACGATGCTGCCAAAGAACAATTAGATAATCAGCAAAATGCCGAAGCCCAAAGAGAACGATACTATGCCACAATTCACAAAGTAGCGTTACAAGCCGGTGAAAAAATACCAGGTAATAATTATTTATCCATATAATAATAGAATTTTCTTGCTATTTCCCGCAGAAAATGTTCGCCAATTAAATCTCTGACATCTCTTTTTTCCCAATTCAACCAATCACTGATATTTAGGAAACTGGTATTAATTGCATATTACTTAAAACAGTTATTACAAATAAAAGTATGAATTTTGTAATGATGCGCGCTACTAACGTCTGGTTTTCTTAGAATATTATAATATAGTAATAATATAATAATGATAATAAACACCAGATAATACAAACCCCTGTATCTCTAAAATGACGTTGTGTGAGAGCGGGCTACACATTTAAAGACAACGGACAGACATCCGTATCCGAGTATACTACTATTAATCTCTCTTACAGAAAAATTCCAGTGCTACGGCCGAGATTCGAACCCGGGACTTTTTGGGTGAGAGTCAAGTGTCCTTGCCTCTCGACCATCAGTCATACAAACTTTATCGAACTACTTGAGAATTGTCAGTAAATTTGGTTATCTGGTGTGCACTTCGCTTTTCTTCCTACCTAATTGGTGTTAAACTGTACACTTCTTCTGCAAATTATCTCCAAGACGCTTGAATTTAATTTTCGCACCTATCTATACCGCGTGTCCCAAATTCGATGCTCACCATTGCGATCTCGGAAACCATACGAGCTACAAGGTCTGTTAAATGGGATAAGATTTGGCAAATTGTATGCTGATTTCAAATCCTTTAACCATGACAAACTGAAATTGTTTTTGGGATTTTCCAAAAAAAAAACTAAAATTTTGTGATTTCTCTTTTAGGCTGTAGCCAAGTAATCCTTGGTCAGACAGGTTTTAGACTTTTACGTTATTAGGACACTTTTTGGAGACTAATATTTTAGTGTAGAGACGAATGTTCGATATTCTTTTGTTTTCGAGATATCCAAGGTAACTTTTGTTTTTCTTATGGCAGCCATATTGGACTTTTCATTTTTCAGATTGCGCTTAAAAAGAGCTTTCAGATGATTTATCATACGCCGAGGAAAAATTGTTTTTCAAGGGACTAATATAAGAAAAGTTTTATTGTGTTTAAAACGTCCCTAACTCTGTCTTCCAAAATATCGATAGTTTCCCGGCTTTCAAAATCATACATCATTTTTCACAGTACCCCACAAATAAAAATTAGGAGGGGGTTATATCAGGCGAGAGGGGAGGCCACAATACTGGTCCTCTATTTGAAATTATGCGGTTACCAAAATTTTCCTGCAATATCCGTCTAATATTATTAGTAATATATGCAAGACAGCCATCTTGTTGGAACCACAATTCGTTTATTTCTTGTTCTGTAAAAACTTGTCATGTCGGGTAAAACTTGGGCAAAATGCGAACGGAAAATCGTGACTTTGCTAATCAAATTATAATCTTCGCTGGTAAATTCCGGAATTTGCTAATAAAAAATTTTGCTGTTAAATTTCGCAATTTCCTAGTCAAAAAAACTCTTTCACAGATCAAATAATGTTTTGTAATCGAATAATTCACTAATTCACTAACCGATTATTTTAAGTCATTCTTAAAATAGAAGGAAATAACTACAAAAAAACTAAATTAATGTGATGAATGGAAATATATGTGATATAATAATCATTATCACAGAAAAAATTTTATGGAAATATACAATGACATTTTTTTGACACAAATATTTCTTGGTGCATAGTAACTATATTTTCTAATAAATGACGAAGTGGCCTGTCAGTAGTGGAAGAAATATTTTAAAAACATATTCTTAATTATGTATAAAAAGTTAAATTAAATATATTAATATTTTAATAATATTTCATAAGTAATTTAAGATATTTTGAAAATATTTCTACGAAGATGAATATTAAATATTTTCATTGAATATTTTCAAAATGTTTTTATGATTCAAAATATTTCAGCAATACTGAAGTGACCTCCCAGTATGTCTATGCATTTCTGTAGACGGTTTTCGAATGATGTGCTAACATTTCGTAAAATATTTACAGTAATATTCTGAAAAACTTCCCCTATCCTGTCTTTCATATTTTCTTTTGTAGTTGTAGTTTTATACACTTGCACCTTAACATAGCTCCATATAAATAAATCGGTGCTTCTGGCAGGCCAACTATGGGGTCCTCCGCTTCCTAGTAATTTTTCCGAGCTGTCTTGCAAAAGTTGCAAATAAATTTTACCATTCACATGTCCATCAAAAAAATGTGATTCTATCACATTCAACGACATTCAAGGATTGATTGTGTCGTAATAATGAAAATTATGACCATTAACATCTCCATTTTTATGAAACATTGCTTCATATCGGCAAAAAAAATGTCTTTGTTCCATGTTTTGTTATGCCCTATTAATCAGTTCCTGCATTAGTTAAACGCGGTAGGGATGAAAGGGTCTAGCCGGATAAGCATGTTAAAAATGCCCTTAAAGGAAATTACACGAAATGAGCGTTAAAGTATCTTATTAGTTATAAAAAAATATTTGCTAGAGTATTATTCCAAAAATCCAAGGGGCGGCTGAACTTTTGCAAAAAAAGGTAATTATTTTTTAAAATATGTTGCAACTTACATAATGGGTGAAAAATTTTGAAAAAATTCTCGAACATAGAGATCTACCAAACGAACTCAGTAAAAATTATTATGCCGTATTTGGCACGAAATTCAAATTTTAAAAAATTAACAAAAATTAAAAACGCCATTTTCACCTTTTTTTTGAAAAGGTGCTACCATGATTTTTTTCTAACAGATGTGCCCTTGCATTACTAATACCCCTAATTTTTTTCAGAATTTTTGATTTGGTGGCACATGCTGAAAAAAAAATAAAAACTTCACCTAAAATTATGTCACAGCCCCACAAAAAAAAAATTCTGACCTAGCAACGAGACGAGTATATCCTTATGTATTTTTGATCGCTGATTCCAAATCCGGGGTCAAAAAAGTCCACCCCCATCAAAACCCTTAGAACCATAAAACACTCCCTGAATATGAGATAACGCTCTGAAAATGATGTTATCATTTTAATCAATCGTTTTGTTTAATATTTTCGGGAAAATTGAATGTATTACGATAAAAATAAAGGTAAATTACAGCGTTCACCCTATCGGTATGAAACGCACCCCCATAGAGGGTGAGAACCACCCTCATCTGCCACCAAACCAATTGAAAACGACAATGACTGAAAAACAGTTTCGTTAGGTTTGCAATAAACTGACGTAGAATTCACTAATACCCCAAAACTTACCCCTATAGCGTTTCATACCAATAGGGTGAACGCTGTAATTTACCTTTATTGTTGTTATCATCAACGCTATAGGGGTAGTTGTGGGGTATTACGTGAATTCTACGTCAGTTTTTGCAAACCTAACGAAACTTAAACATTTTTAAATGTAAGTTGCAACATATTTTTAAAAATAATTACCTTTTTTGCCAAAGGTCAGCCCCCCCTTGGATTTTTGGAATAATACTCTGGCAAATATTTTTTTTATAACTAATAAAATACTTTAACGCTCATTTCGTTAATTTCCTTTAAGGGCATTTTTAACATGCTTATCCGGCTAGACCCTTTGTTTTTCTGTAGGATTCGATGGACCAAATATCGGCTAATATCGTTTTCTCTTGCCAATTCTCTTACACTGCGATGAGGATCTTCAGTCACGCTCAAAACTATGACTGTTTCGTTTTATTCGTTCACTACATTTGTTGCTCATTCATTTTTCTCATATTCCACTTTCCCCACATTGTCAAATTGTTCCATCAACCTCTTAAATGATTTTTTTGATGGCTGTTTTCTTTCCGATTATTACTCCTTATGAATTCGAGTTGATAGCAAACAATTTTTATCATTGGCACACAGAACATAAACCATATATATCGACCAATTCTTCTCTCGAAAAATTCAATATTGAAAAGTGCAAATTTTAAACTATTTTATTACTTAAAATAAGTGTAAATGCTGAAATATAATTGTACAAAACAAAAACAAACAGTTCAAAGTTTAAATGGACTATAGAAAAAATTCGATAATTTTTAAATTAATTGAAACAAAATCACCTATCTTTTCTTCCGGACATGCGCAGTTGCAACTGTAAATGTTTTTGGGCGACTTATGTTGCGAGAAAATTTAAAAATTGAATAGCAGACCGAACTGAATAATAATAATGCTGCCAAATCACTAACAAAAAATTACTAATTTAAACTAAAACTAAATGATGTTAAACCTGATTAAATTCTAAACTATAACTAAACAATAATAGTTAATAATTAAATGTCAATAAGATAATTTTAATTATTCTCACTTATGTTAAAATCGTGGCTACTAGATCAGTTGGAAATAAAAAATTTAACGGTTTGTAATGAAAAAAGTAAAAATAGCTCTAGAAATATCGATTTTAGGTATTAGGACATTATTCACAAAAATTGTAGAGAATTAACATGACAATTACAATACAATAAAGAATTGAAAAAATTCACGTCGAAAGTCATAAATTAGCGCTAGTGTATAATAATAAATATTTGGTGACTGTGTCGTTGAGGTACCTTGTCCATACAACTGCAAAATAAATCCTCTTAATTAATAATAATACACACACACGGCAAATTAATTTCTTAAACCTTGTTGCGATCAAAATGTTCTTATTTTTTTCGAAAACTCGGCAATACCATATCAAAAATCAAAAATCTGGAGATCGTTGGAAAGATAATTTTTAACTTGAATTCAAAAAAGCACAAATACATATCGTCTCATTTAAAAAAAAAAATGACCTCGAAGATGCTCCGCTGGAGCCAGTCACTGTGTGTATTTCAAAATATTTTTGAAATGTGCGCCTTTTGATGATATATCACTTTCACAAAAAAAAAATCCTGTCGTCTAATAATTGGGACACCCTGTATAACATGTTGTTGATTGTAAATTTTGAGGTCGTCCATAAAGAATGTAGAGTAATTTCTTCTGTAGAAAAGCTTCCAAAAAAAATTGTACTTCAAAAAATTCTTGGTTTCTATTATTTATACACAACATATTATTTAAACAAATTCTAACAAAAAATTATCTAATTTACCTAAAGCACTTTTAACAAAGTAATTTGAATCAAATATATGAACTGCAGATCTGTATAGATATTTGGATCTAACAATTAGCTTTTTCCTTTCGTATAGTTATAGTTTTAATATAGTACTTTAGTTTTAAATTCCATATTCGAAAATATTCCATTCCTAACCACAGGAAACTGAATTTCTAGTTTCATATCACAAATTAAACTCTCAAGAAGTGTTAACAGAAATTACTATAATAAAACCTCAAAAAAAACAATATACACAAAACGGTTGTGAATTATGAGACAACAATATGTTATTTGCAGAGACATCAGAAGACATATCACCATATGCAACATTTCAGCTGTCGGAACCAAGTACTTTGCCACAAAATACGATGTTGCACAGTTTCATGTATCACGAGCATCCAATGACCGAGGGCTGCGCCTCGCCGCCTCCGGCCACCTCATCAGTTCAACGAAATTCACCCTACTATAATATTGTAAGTACATTTTTGTTCAGTTTTTAATTTTTTTGGATAATATAAATTTTGATACCTAAACTCATTTGAATAAAGTCGAACTTCTTTCTATCACTCTAACTTCTCGAAATTCTGTGTAACCCGAATATGTTTCTGTACATAATTTCGTTTTGGAAATACTTTCTTTACCTCAAATTTTCTCTAACTCGAACAATCTCGGAAGGATTTAGGAGGTTCGAGTTAAAGAAGTTCGACTGTATTTCTGATTATCACAGTTTTACAAAGATTACAAAAAGTGATGCTGTTGAAAAACTGATTTATGGAATCAAAGAAAATCTGACTGAAAAGGATTAAACACACCCGTGAAAAAACTTTCAAATCAGATGCATTTACCCCCTTTGCTGTTTGAAGTTTTGGAGTCAATAAGGGTGACTTTAATGTCGATTTCTTTCGAAACTTTTATCTCACTGCGTCCAAAAGTTAATAATAGGTGGATACATTATCGGACTTGATTTCACGTAAGACCTGCATTTAATGTACCAGATACAGTGATGGAATAATAGAAAACTGGTAGACGACAAAGAGAGTTGCTCTGCGCTTCTGCTGAATTCAGCATTCGCTTGCGCATTAGGGAGATTAGCGCGCATAAAGCAGGGGCGTTTCGTCGAAGTTCTGAACTGGAGCGTCCCTCTCAACAAACGGCCAAGACTTCCGCGCAAGTTAAACCGGCAGTTTATAGTCTCACATTAAAAAGTGTTTGCTAGTGTGCTACAATTGTCCCATATCGTGCAGGCTTGAAATAGCTTGTGGCATTTCAGAAATCTAAAAAAGTGTCAATTGGTGTGTATGTATTTTCCGAGGGCTTATGCGTTCATACACTCATGGAACGTACATAAAATGGCTAGAGTTACATATTTTGCGCAGATATTATTATGTATCACTATAACTGTTTTATGTACTTATATTTACAGGTCAATTTAAAGAAATCCTTAAATTTTGTATGCGAAAAATGAAGATAAGTTTTGCAGTTTAAACCATTTACAAAGTGTATCAACTTATAAACGTTTATAATTAATTCGCAGAAAAAAATCTACAGTACATACAATCAACCCTTTCCCTTGCATTCGTAAGATTTCCTCGTACGCCTGCTTTATATTCTAGTTGCTAATAGCCACTTAGTGCATTACAAAATTATTTCTTGTACCTACTTACCGAGTCACCCATATTGAAAAAACTTTAACCACCGTTTGTGGGCAAAGACACGCAAAGCGCGACGATTACTAACTGCTCCAAACCTTGTGGTTTCGACACTCCACTAATCAACACTTTTGCACGTGTCTTTTGAACGGCACGCTTCAATCCTGCGCTCCGAAGTTTCCGTGTGTGGCTGGCTTTTAGCTAGCCACATACGGAGAGTTTTGGAGTTTGGTAAAGTCGGGGCGTTCCGAAGCTCTGCACTGGAATGGCACGCATCAGGAGCGTCCCTCCTCACAAACGCTCAAGACTTCCGCACGAGTTTTAACCCGCAGTTTGTGGTCTTACGTTGAAAAGTGTTTGTTATGTGCTAGAAGTGTATCATATCGGGTAGGTTTGGAATGGCGTGTGGCATTGTAGAAATTTAAAATCTCTGGAAATACCAATCTTACAAAAAATAGTAAAAATACAGTAAAGCAAATGTCAGAGAATGTCAAATACACCCATGGAACGCAGTGAACGTACATAAAACGGCTGGAGTTACATACTTTGCGTATCACCGAACTATAGTTGTTTTGTGTACCTCCTATATTACAGGTCAATTTAAAGAAATCCCTAAATTTTATATTTGTATGCGATAAATGGAGTTAGGCAGCTGTTTCGTAGTTTAAACGATTTATAAAGTGTATCCATTTATTAAAAACTAATTCGCAGAAAAAATCTATACTACGTAAAACCAACCGTTTTTCCCTTGCACTCGTAAGATTTCCTTTTACACCTGATTCATATTCTAGTTGCTATTAGTTATATTTAGTATATTACAAAATTATTTCTTGTACCTACTTCCCCATGTCGAAAAGTAAAAGCCGAAAAAACTATAGGTTTGTACCAGTACAGCTGACTACTTTGAAATCGTTAGAAATATTCGCCCAGCAGCGATACTTTGAACTTTTATTTCAATACGGTTTCGAACGACAGTTCCTGTTTTAAAGTGTAGGAACACCACTTTTTTCTATCAACAGTATGACAGAAGCTAGGATAACTCGGTGAAGAATCGGAATAAAATTCAGAAATTCAGAACTTCCGCCTCACCGTGGTAAAACTCGATGTGTAGTGGAGTTTATAATAAAAGTAATTTTTGACGTTTCAAAAAAGTCACATTTTGACGTTTCAAAAAAGTCACTTTGACGTTTCAAAAAAGTCGCATTTTGACGTTTCAAAAAAGTCACATTGGTGGAATGTCACTAATATTTTTTTTAGACATTGGGACCGATTTTGCTCATCTACAGACTCAATCTCTTCCTTGATATCTAGAATGTGTGTACCAAATTTGAAAGCTTTATCCAAAACTGTAGCTGCTTCGCGAACCACAAGACAGACACACAGACACAGACAGAAATTTTGTCTGAAATTTTGTGTACGTCAAATTCGTCGAGATTCTCCAGACATGCAATAAAAATTTTCAAATTTTCAAGGGTGAGGAAGTACAAATACATACAGTATTGGAAAAAAGTTTAATTTGAGTGTGTGTGCATAAAGGATAAAAATAGCAAAGTCATGCATGGGAGAGAAAGAGTATTATGTATCAATGTTGCCTCATTGTACGTTGTGTTTGTGAAGTAAGGACAGCACGCCCTATCATATCTCTTTTTTCCACACAAAGTTTATTGTACAGATATTAGGTGTTTAGGAAAATTCTAGCGATTTGCAAATATTCTCTTTATCTAAAACTAATAAGAAAAACAAAGACAGAGATAGTGAATTAGCCACTCGGGGTAAATTCTCCTAAAGCCCCCAAAAACCACGAAGTTGCGAGCACGACCATTGGTATGGCTAATTAATAGCGGGGCAAGTGCTGCCAATAATTACTCATCTATAGGTCATGCGCTGCGATGGCCTGCCCTTCATCAGATCAGGTAACCGATGACACTGTTGTGTTGGTAAAGTTTTGGTTAGTAAATTTCAAAATGCTGTGGGGTATAGTTGTATTTTTGTAAATAACTACGTATCCCTGTTTATTTCGAAAAGTTCTGTTATTTGATGCATAATTGTTTTTAAAATGCATCAAAAAAACTCAGTGGCAATTCTTTGAACAATTTTTGGCCATTTGGCGAGAAAGTAAACCGACATTCTGCTATTAAATAAAAATGAATTGACAAATAAATTCTAACAAAAATAAAATAAAAAAATTTTAAAATGAAATAGATTTAAAAAAAACGTATTAAAAATGAAACAAAACATTTTTTTTCTAAATGTTATTTTATAAGGGGCTCAACAATGTCGACCTGTTGCGCCTGGCCATACCCTAATCGGTGATAAAATTCGTTCCTGACATTTACAAGCAGATCAGGAGTCACAAAATGTTCTTGATGAAATTTTCGTTTTCATTAGCCTTTTCCATCATGGTTTCACAAAAATCCATTCGTTTCGTATGGTCTTCAGGAAAAATTTCTTGGGTAGTCATAATTTTGTAGCAGTGGTACTTATTTCTTTTCAGAATATTCCGCACTGTTCGCTCTTGTACTCAACTTCTTGCGAGATTTCTCTACTTGAACAAGGTGCATTTACCTCGGCGAAACTACAGACATTAATTTCCCGCCTTTCCCGATCTTTCCTTAAGTAAACTGTAGGGTCGTCTTCGTCATTTAAATGACTACATTTTCTGCAATTTGTCGTACATCCCACAGACTCAAACTTATGAATGATGTTTAATACAGTTTTAACCGTCGGGGCAGGACAGCTTTTCAAATGTAAAAATGAATCGTCCGATAACTCCCTCAGCAGTATTACCGCCGTAATACCACTTGATTATTTGCGCTTTTTCTTCAGATGTATAAACATACATTTTTAAGTTAATCAGAAATGCCAGTTTAACTTACCACGCTAACAGCTGACGCAATAATAAAAAAAATGAGACAACCACGTGATCACAAAATTGTTTATTGCAGTGTTGCCAGATTGTGAAAGTGTGATTATCAGAAAGTAACAATGAATTTAACAGATTTTAGGAAAAAATTACCAGATACTTCAAGTAATAAGCCAATATTCAAAAACTTTATTATAAAAAATAAATAAACAAGTAAAACATGATAAAAAACAGAAAACAAAAAACAATTCACCACACAAATTAAAATTTACTTTCAAACCAACAAAAATTTGGTAAAACAGTTACAAGTATATTGAATAGCAACTTTTTAAATAATAACAAGTTCGACTTCAGAAATTATACTATCATCTTCATTTTCGTTTATATTTTTGTATAATATTATGGAATTTTTTGTTTCTTTCACGCATTCTGAACTTAATAAAATGCCATAATTTATTATGTTCGCCATTAATTGATTTTTGGTTATAGGTTCGATCTTTTTGGTTTTGATTAAGTGACGTTAACCTTTGAAAAAATGCGTCCACAACACACTCATGTAGAGAATTGTTTGTTGTACTTGGAATACTTACAGTGCCTGCATTATACATTTTATCATGTTGCCTGTCTGTCAAAACCAACATACCAAACCAACAATTTACCCAGTTCTCTGATCGCAATATACACTATAGCTTAAGACATACTAACAATGTTTTGGTACCAAAACATAAACTCTCCGTTGTCAGTAATGGAGTCACGGTCATGCCCATTAAGATATACAATCATCTCCCTCGTTGCCTTAAGGAAGTTACTAGCTTAAAATTGTTCAAAATAAAATTAAAAGAAATATTGCTACAAGAAGCGATTTATTCCTTGCAAGAATTTTTTGACATGACCTTTTGAATTTGGTGTATATATAGTATTATGTTTGTATTTGTGTTTTTTTTTATCTTTTATATATAACAATGTGTTTTACTAATCTGTTTTTCGTTGAACTTACACTTTATGTTGACTTGGTTATCAAATCATCTTTTGTTTGATAGCTCTTTATATCTGTATACTGACGACTTTTATATACATGTAATACTACATGTCTACTTAAATAAAGGATATATTATATTATATTATATTATATTATATTATATTATATTATATTATATTATATTATATTATATTATTTACATTACATTACATTACATTACATTACATTATATTATATTATATATATTATATTATATATTATATTATATTATATTATATTATATTATATTATATTATATTATATATATTGTAGCACTGCGTGCAGTCTGCACTCATTGCGGAAAGAGGGGTAGAGCTCTCATTTTTCGTGCAGTGTAGCATTTATTTTATAATTATAAAATAAATGAGCGTAGCTGCATGAACAAAATCTCGTATGCCGCCCTACTACTAACTAGATGTCGCAAAATGTTTATCGCAGTTAGTAAAATGGAACAGTATTCATTACATATTAGCACTTTACATGAAACAAATTACTAGGCATCTGGCAACACTGTTGTTTGTTCTATCTACAATAAACTTAGTATAGAAAGGGAAGGGATCAGATGTGGAAGGGATGTGATGACTAAGGACTGGAGGCATACCGGATCACATGTGGAAGGGATACGATGAGGAGAAATTACTTCGTAAACACAATAATGCAGAAAAAGGCAACAGTGATACACAAATTCGGTTTAATTCGATGTTATTTCGGTAGATATGTAAATTGAAGAGAAGATCGGTAGATCTACCGAAAAATCGGTAGAGGTGGCAACACTGGGTATAAACCACCAGGCGTCCTTAGTGTTAACGAAGTAGTTATACGGTCAACTCTCTCCTTCATATTTAAACTCTAATTCTATTACTATTTGTAGCATTAAACACAGGTTTTGCATGAAATCGAGTCCAACAGTGTACACTAGCACTATATTGGCAATTTTATTATTCATTCAGCTCATATCTAGTCAGCAGTTACATAGTTATTTTTTTCAGCAAAAATTTCAAAGTACAAAAGGTCATGGAAGAAGGCGAGCCAATAGAAAAAACGACGTGGATAGTGAGGACAGCGAATCAGACCAAGACCAATTAACGTCCAGTCGGACAGAGTCTTCCAATCAACTAGATATGAAGCACAAACATAGTAAGTACGAGTAAATTTATTAGAATTTAATTTGTTGTTTTACATAAAAAAACTTACATAATTAAAAGTTTTTTTTGTTCTCAAAACTAGTAAGTCTTGTAGTTTTCACTAAATTATTATTTTTATTTCAGATTATGCAAAAGTTTATTATATAGACGTATGGTAAATAATTTTCTTTTTTGCTAAATCACATATTCATTAAGGCCAATTTCACAGTTTTTCACAACAAATTAATAATTTTTATAACTGCTTTCACATTTGAAAACATGTTTATAGCTTATTTTTTATTTCAATTAATTTGACATAAAACTTTACATAACTTAACATTTTGCAGCTTTGTTAAAGGTAACTTTATTTAATTAACCCATACTATTCTTCCTCTAGCACCTTCCATTTCAGTGTATATATTTTGTGATGTCTACTTATACTCTATTTACCTTAAAATTTTGCAGTGGTGTGTTGGACTTAGTGACTCAATTTACAATGGGCAAAGTAGCGAGTGTATTGTAGATTGCTTGTATTTTATGTTGCTTATTGCCAAGTAAAACACAATTCAATTAATATCAAAACACAATCCACGTCCAATTACGACCGATGCTTATGAAATAAAATAAACAATGAAAATGAACCGCTATACGAACTTTGCACTTGTGTACATCTGCCTGCCGTCTGCGCCAATCATCAGCGCGCATTTTGTTCCCTATCCTGGCTAACGCTGCAAAGTTTAAATAAATTTAGTATACCTGCTTTCTTTACCAGAGCCGTAACTACGACGTGGGTGACCGAGCACCGCTCAGATACTAGGAGGATACATAAAGTTAGGGATTTGGATGTTATGACGTAAATAACAGGGGCGAACTGCAAGACAGGAGCAGACAGTACAGTAAACAGTATTTAACCTTCTCTCCTCCCTTTTTGACCGCCTTTGTTTTTCTTACCTTTTACGGTGGTTTTTTCTTTTATTTCAAAATGAAAGTTTTCGGACAATGTTTCTATAAGAATTTATTTTTTTAAAAAACAAATCTAGAGAGTAGGCTACGGTCAAGCGTTACTATGGTTACTTTGTTTATCAACTTGACAGTTCATGTTGCTTCCCAAGTGTTTCAAGATGGTATACAAATTAGAATTACGAAAAAATATTTATAATTTAGTGGGCAAAATGCCTAAACGGCAAATTATCGTTTTGAGGACGAAAATATTTCTCGAAGTACTGTATACCAAACAATTCGTGAATGTGAAGAGGGTATACCTTGTCAGAACCTACCGAAGAGTAGTCGGCCACGAAAGCTAGCTGCAGCCAGACTACAAGAGAGGCTTCTTCACTCTGCTGAAAACCGTATTGGAGCGTCTACCCGCAAATTAGCTAGTCGTTTTCATGTTTCTCACACCACAATTGTTCGAAAAAAAAAAATTAAAAAAAAAAAACCTTATATACAGGGTGTTTCAGGTATGCGGTAATTTCAAGGGGTAATTCTACATAAAAAAATATGAAAAAAAGTTCATATAAACATGGGTCCGAATATTCCTCCTAAAGGCGCTGCGGGCCTCTGAAGGAGGGCACCCAAACCTACTCCAAGTTAGGTCCATTGAAATGTTTTGGGCTTTATTAACTCAGAAAATCTACGAGAATGGTTAGGAGGCTCAAAATGAAGACAATATAAGAAACAGGATCCGAACTAAACTTCGGGAAATCGACGTAGAGTGTTGCCAACGGTTTATGCCAAGCGTCCGAACAAAATTGCGTCGGATTGAACAATCAGAACCCTTAAGTATTATATAATAATACTACTTTACAATGTCTGGACAGTGTTAAATAATATGTAAAAAATTTATTAATTAAAATGTTTTGTATGATGTATTTTTGTTTAATTGAAAAAGTCCAAAAACTTTCGATCCACCCGTTATCATTGTGTATTGTGCATTTACTGTATAAAACTTTTCAAACGCTCTCCCAGCGTTCAGGCCACATCCGAAGGCCTTGTCTAACTAGCCCGTGAGCTACGATACAGCCGATTTTCCGAATTTCATGGTAATTTTAATTCCCCTCTGTGACTTCAAAGCTTCAGGGCTTTCTCGCCTCCCATCGCCGAATTGCCCGACATTCACTCATTCTCGTCTCTCTACATTCACTATAGCCATTACCAGACGCTCTACGCGCATGAGGCACCACTCAAACAAGATCCGCTTGTTTAAGTGGTGCCAGTCACCTCCGATTTCATTGGAGTTACTAATTTTTCAAATCTCACTGCCACATACTCTAGCCACTCTAGCGTTCTTCCAAACATTCTGTCATTTACAACAAGCGTCCTGAACCACAGCCCCACTTATATTATACTTTCCAAATTTGCTTCTTTTAAACGATTGGCACCCGACATTATTCAACAACTCACTTTCGTCTCTCGCCCATCATCAGTGCCTCGTATCACAGACATCATCTTCAGCTGGTGGAAACCAATCAACGTTGGGTGTTTTTTCAACGACATGTGTTCCGTCATAGTGGATTTACTATTGGTTGAACTGGACTTACGTATGAAAGTTTAACGCCCCACACCACACATAAAAACACAAAACATCATTCTTTCTGAAGACGTGGACTTCCTCGCCATTTTTACGTCCAACAGAAAATATCGAATAAACAAAAAACGTCTTTATACTTGCCATACACACAACAGATTGCTAGCAAGAGTTTTCTAACTGAACAAATTACAAATTGCATAGAGCAAGGATGTAAACTAAATAGAAAGTCAATAAGCAAACGCAAACGACATTCGCCCTTCGACATTACATACAAAATATAATTCTCGGCCGCTCATCGGTACCAGTATAATTCTCAGCGGTTGACGACCACTCATCGATGTCCGTTTTACATGCAAAAGCTAATTAATTTAAAAAATTACATTACAATTTGTAACAGTCCGTTTTTTTTTTTTGAATTAGTAATTTGTACCACATTCATTATCGATTAACTAAAATGGTTTGATTTATACATTAAACTCCAGACTCGCTTAAAATAATTTTATCATAAATTATTGTAGTACCCCTGTAACGTGTCGCTACTGGACCACCATATGGTGCCCGACGTTTTGTGAATAGTCCGCGAGTTGGTGGAACGATATTTTCGGGCAGGTTTTCTGACGTGAAAGAAGACAATGCGGGGAGACGCTCGGGAACCACGAAAGAGAGTTGATATAAGGCGCGTCTGTGACAGTGCTCTGTTGAATATATGTTAACTTGCCTTTTCCTGCGTTGGAGATGATCTGTGCCTTGTAGTCTTATGGAAGGCTGTGCCATACCAGATGGTAAGGTTTCATAATTATACCTAGGTACTTAGGCACCTATAACTGTCATTTCGAGTAGCTGAAAAGGTGTAACACATAATATTGACTTTTCGGATTTGCAAACCTGTCCGAGGTTACGAAATTTAAATATAAAAGATATTTGACTTTATTTTAACTAGTGATCAGCGTTATGAGAGACGATTATAAATAGTTAACCGGTTTTCCCCTTTTTAACGGTAACAGTGAATTTAGGATAGTCTGAACTTTATTAAAATCAAAATTAAAAAGCGGGTACGCCTAACAAAATTCCTTAATTATATTGGACGATATGTACGAATTAAACTGGCAATGGCCAACTGTTCATGACCTTTTTAGTTTTAAGTATACTTTTTATTTTATTCTAGTAAACCGCTATCCTCCTTCGCCCGGGAATACAGTCTTAATTTGTCAATATTTAATATATGTATTTGTTGGTATATCTTGTTTTATTCCAGTAAATAAATTTTGGACTTATTGTAAAAATAACAGATCAGGAAAAAGCCTCGTTATAAATTTAATTTATTACTATTATATCACGCGTTTTTCGGAATATAGTATTAGGTTTAAAAAACCGTATCTGGAATGGCATCCAAACTCCCTAAGTCTATGCACAAAGCGCAGTTTTGGCTAGTTACGGCTCTGTTATTCACCAAGTGTGTGTATATTATTTACAATTGTTTAATTTGTGACATTTTGTAAGATTTCACATTTTGTTGAGTAGTAACCACGGGATACTTTTTAGCATGTTTTTAAATAAAAATATCTTATGTTAGCTCAAGCTGTATAATAATAATAATTTAATGCACTTAATACAAATAGAATTATAATGTACTGATTCGCGGTTGGCTCCTTGTGAAACATTATTAAATATTTTAAATAAACAAAGAATCTTCAAATGTTTCAAAATTGTATTTTTAAACGTGGTTCTTTTTTAGGCCCTTTTCGAGAGTACTCCTTACTGTACTCTTGAAAAAGGCCTAAAGCCACGTGTGAGTGAAAATACAATTTTGAAACATTTAAAAAGCAAAATTTCTTTGTTTATTTAAAACAAATAGAATTGTACCAGTCAGTCAAGTTGTATACTAAAATTGCATTTTTTTTAAAATCTATTGTTAATAAAATCGTTGACAGAACAAGTCTCTAGATCACAAAGAAAGGAGATAAATTCCTTTATTGTATTCCTTTTGGCTTAAAGTAGATGTTCGTTTGTCATATAAAGTTTTTATTCTTTTACAGTGGATGTTTAAAAATCCTCTACAGATTGATTCTGGTACTTAACGATATTTAGTAAAATCAAATCTCTTAAGGTCAGCACGATTGTTTATATATATCGTATTTTAAATTCCAGTCAATTCCAAACATAAAACATTTATCTTGAGATACATAGTCGGTAGCCCTTAGATGTAATATCAGCGTCTTTAAATTTTACTTTGGTCTGTTATAATTTTTCTTCATTTTTTCACTTGTAATGTGCCTTTTAATTCTATATAAATAAAGCCAAACCTTTCTTCCAGTAACAAATTCGTTTTTTATATTTTCACCATGAAACTTTATGGGGTGTTTGGTTGGTATTTTATAAGTTACCAATTTAAAATCATCTTCCTCTTTTTTCGCATTAGCTATGATATGATGATCATTCATTTTTCTTAATTAAACTCCTAATTCCCTATGACTGTTTGTTTCCTTTTCAAATAGCCTTGATTTTTTGATTTCAAAATTCCCTCTCTATTTTATTTACACAACAGTTGATACAAACAGCAATTGCACATTTTTACTTTCTTATACCTAATATAAGGAAGTATAGTAATGCTGATTTCTTTCGACCTGGCGATTTTGATTGTTATATACGTTTTCAACCCTCCTGAATCTATTCTGACTGTTTTCCGAATGATGTCTGTTGGTGCGTGTGCGTGTACGTGTGTGCGTGTGTGTGTGTGTGTGTATGTTGAACTGTGTGTATGTGTGTATCCGCGATAACAAAAAAATACTAATGGGAGACTTCCCAAATTTGAGAGTTAAGATATTCAACAACATTTTAGGTGACACATCAAATTTGTTTAATGTGGTGCCACCAGAAAATACATAATGAATAAAAGAAGAAAAAAGGTACGATTTCGAAAAAAAAAAAAAATTTTTTTATTGCATTTCTGGACGAATCTCGACGAATTATATTGAAAAACCATAACTTTATGGAAAAAAAATTGTCGGCCTGTCTGTAGTATCGCGATAGCAACCACAGTTTTTGAGATAAAGGTTTCAAATTTGGTACACATTCTAAAGGCCAAAGACAATGATAAATTCGGTGATGAGAAAACCAAACTTTTTGTATTTACCTTTACAAAAAAACATATTCTTGATGAAAGATCATAAATCAAGCCAATAAAATATATTTTCCAAGTACTTAAATAAAGTTGATGTAAATTGAAATTTTTTATACATTTGACCTCATAAAATGGGTTAGGATAAATTTAACAGTCAATAAGAAGAAATTATTAAAATATATGACATGAATTATTATTGACAGTATCGAATGACGCTGATAACATTTCAAGGTACGCTATTAAAATTTAATTGATGTAAGTGAAAAATTAAATAAAATGATTTTTTTAGATCAGGATGATATATTTTGGTATAAGAAACTTACGTGCTGGCCACATCAGATATTTTATGTTTACAACAAATAAAAACAGCACTTTTCTGACATCAGAATACTCTGCTCATCATCGGTAGCCATCTTTAATTTAATATGGATATAGATAATCACCAAAACTGTAGAAAAAGTTAATCTAAATTTCTACGTACTCTATTGATAACGGTTACAATTATAAAAAAATATTTTGTATAAAAATTGAGAGGCATTAAATTTAGTTCGGTAAATATTATTTCCCTTATTTTACTCACAGGCACCTTAGTTTTTATTAAACAATATAAAAACTTTTTGGCTATTGCTTTTGGATTTTGGAATTTACAAAATGCCACAAATAGAAAAATATAATTATATAGGGTGGGGCAATAGTGCGTCCGACTTCGATATGTCGAGTTCTATGAAGCTAGAAACTTGATTTAAAAACATGCAGTAAACTAGACAAAAAAGTCTATAACTGGAAAGTATTTTCGAATATATAGGGTAACCCAAGATGATTCTACAGGATCAACTAACATTTTTTTAAATGGAATGTCATGTATATCAGAACATTTTTTGAAACCTCTTTGTGACCTCCTTCCACTCCTGTATTATTATTGACTCACTCCCAACCACTTGGATGTAATGATTTTTTTTTTGTGTTGTTTTGAAATTATCCCATATACACGTGTATATTAAAAAATCACTACAGTCACCATTATCCATATTAAGAACAAATATGTTAGTACCAATTATGAGACATCTGTGTGATACCACTCAGCCATTTTCACTTCCTAAAAGTATACAGGATGGCCAAAAAATTATTTTTTAAATTTACAACTATTTGAACTGAATTTTCTCAATTTTTCCAAATGGAACACCTTGTATATTTTTGGACGATGTGATGTAGAACTGAAAAATGAACATTTTTTGTATGTTCATCCCTATGGCTATTTGTAACCATTTTCGATTTATTGAAAATTAATAACTGTAAAATTCAGCAATAAAAATTTACACAATTTTTTTTGTAATTCAAGAGAATATATTATAAAAAGTGCTCCACATGTTGCCCATTTTGATTGACACGTCTTTGGAATGAGGTTTCTACTGTTCATAAAATTACCGGAGTGATACTTCTAAAAGCATTTATTATCCTTTCCTTCAAATTTTGGATTGTTGTTGGTGTGATGTTTTTTATGGGAATCATGTAACACCCTTATTATAATACCTTCTCTTGAATTATTTGAAAAAAAATCCACATTTTTAATAATTTTTATTGCTGAATTTTGCAGTTATTGTTCAATAAATTGAAAATGGTCACAAATAGCCATAGGAATGTACGTACAAAAAATGTTCGTCTTTCAGTCCTACATCACAACGTCCAAAAACATTTGAAAAAATTCAGAAAGTTCAGTTCAAAAAGTTGTAAATTTAAAAATCCTTTTGGCCACCCTGTATACGTTTAGGAGGTGAAAATGGTGGAGTATCATCATACAGATGTCTCATAACTGGTACTAACATATTTTTTCTTAGTTGTGATTGTAGTGATATTTTTAATATACACGTGTAAATGGTATAATTTCAACAAAAAAAAGTCATTACATCCAAGTGGTTGGGAGAAATTCAATAATACTACAGGAGTGAAAGGAGGCTACAAAGAGGTTTCAAAAAATGTTCTGATATACATGGCATTTCATTTCAAAAAAATGTTACTTGACCTAGAATCGTCTTGGCTCACCCTGTATATTCGAAAACAATTTCCGGTTATAGACTTTTTTTGTCTAATTTACTTATATTTTTAAATCAAGTTTCTAGCTATCATAAAACTCGAGATATCGAAGTCGGACGCACTATTGCCCCACCCTCTATACATCTGGATATTATACTTTCAATATGTCTAGTTACGTTTTCAATAAAAAAAATCCCTAACACAACCATTATAAATTCAGCTTTATTTCAAATAATTAGAGGTTCTGCAATATATATTATTAAGTAATAAATTACCAATATTTCAATTTTTATTTTGTACGATACATATTTCATTTTAAACGCCAAATCTTTCAAGAGTATTTATTTGCCAATTATATAAATGTAAGAAATAAAATGTATAGTAAAGTATGCACAATCAAACTTGTATGGAATCACACGGTATTTATGACAAACAATTTTTTCTTTTTTTTTAATCAATTGATATGCCTACAAAAAGCTAAATGTGTTTACTAACAAAACCAGTTAGGTTCGTATCAAGTTGATCAGAATTCCTATTTAACTTTTTCATATCTTTTTATGGTCAAAAAAAGGGATAATGGGTGATTCCATGGTTGTGTATATACAGGAGATTGACAATGCAGAGTTACCAGGTAATCTCATTACAAAGCCTGTCTGCGATGGAATAACACGTAAATCATGCTTGAATATAACGAACGATACCCGTTTGTTCGACGCCCATGGCATGAATGTAATTGAGTGAACTCCTTTGTTGAGCGTTTTCTAGTTTACACTGAGACAGAAAAAACTATATCGTGTGTGTTAAAGTTTGGCCTTCACATGACAAAATTTATTAAGTTAAAAATAATACTATGGTAAGGGCCCAAGTGAACTCCCTCAAAACCACCCTTAAAGGTATATATTTTTAGTTTTCTGGAATTTTGCTGAAAAAATATTGTTTTCCAAAAAAAAAATTCAAATATACGAATTTAAAGAGCATATAATCTATCCATTGAGGTACAGTACACACCGTTTATTTTAAATGCACGCATACCTCATAATGTCATAATCGACGTTCAAAACTGAGAAATGTATTGTTACGCCACTGGACTGTAGACTTGTTAGATGAGACTGAAATTGTACGAGAACGGCCAGGAATATTCTGGAATGTTCTAGACCGTGTGAATGGATGTATAAATAAGACGCATGGTGGGCTGACACTCAGCCTTAAGTTGAACGTGAACGAGTAAAGAAGAAATAAGAAAGAGACTTATAAATGTTCAATTGTAATAATAGTTAAGACACTAATTAATCTATTGTTGTTAATAGTTAATTAGTAAATAAAGTAGTGAGTAAATGTTACGTGGACTTTTAATCAACGAATCTACGAGTATTAGGTGTTTGTGTGGATGGCAAACACATAATAGTATTTTATGAGTGGTGGGTGGACATATACATCTGTCACACTATTTAATTCATTTTACATTTTACACATACTACTTATTTTGAAAATGATCCACAAAACATTATATCTACAATGTACAGTGCCGGTCGATATTTTCTTTATAGGTACCGACTCATAAGTATAATTATTGAACACACCAATATAACATAGTCACCTTGAATTAAAAAAAAAAACTTGCCGGAAACAGCACAATTTTAAAAATGCCATTGTAAAGAGAATTTAACAGACCTTAAAGTGATGTGTCACTTGACCTCTCTTGTCATTTGAAATTTTGGGTAAATATCACCCCGTTAGGGACTGATGAAAATAGTGAATATAAGTGTTAAAGCGGTTTATGTAAAGCTGAGTCAAAATGAAGTCTATTTATTTTCAAGATAGACTAGACGAAAACATAATACTGAGCGTGATGTTCACGTGATCGGGTCGGACCGCGCAACGCCTCATTTTCCTATTGGTCTACCGACAATAAAATTGAGTAAGACGAACCCCACCTATTTTACAGATTCGTAGTTTGTAGTTGTAGTTCTAAATCCGGTTCTGTTCATTTATATCGTTTACAACGATCACGTGCAAGCTGCGTGCATGTGTTTATAATGAGTCTATCTTGGACATAAATAGACTTTTAGGTGGGATATTTCTGTTGGGCTACCCTGCATAGTAGGACGCATACATATACCACATCAAATATTTGCTATGGTGATGAACTTGTCAAATATGGCTGCAAAAAGGGTTGCTTAAAGGCTTGCAGTTATAACAAAAAGCTTACTTGTACGCCACTGTGCAAATGTGTGTGTGAAAGTATAATTTCGTTAATTATTTTCTTATTTTGTTAATTTTTCATTAAAAATAGTTCTTCCGTTAATTACTAAATGTTTTCACATCAAGCTTTTTTCCTAAAGCACAACAGTTTTCGATAAAATACCAAAACAACCTAAAAAATACAACTTTGAGAGTGGTTTTGGGGTAGTTTTTCCAGGTATCTTAGGCCCTTATTCTAATATTATTTTTAGTCCCTCAATAAATACTTTTCAAGTGAACGCAAAACATTAACACAAATGGCTTAGCATTCATACCTACTACAGGGTGATCACATAATTAGAGCGCCAACAACTGTTTATAAGATTGTGCAGAATTTTACTGTAATAAATAATTCCTTATCCTATCACAATTTTTAAAATTTCAAACGTGATGTAACATATTAATTATTCACGATTGTTGTAACTAATAAGATATAGTATATACAAGGTATATACTACTATATAATATGTAGGTAGCAGATAGTATTTTTTTCTATTTATTTATTGAACTAAAAATTAAAAAAAAATTGCAGAACTTTCTTCTCTTTTCAGTAGCTTGTTGCTTTAACATGTAGAGGGCACCAATATTGCACGAGAAACCATTTATGTAGTTGGGCAAATTTATGGAACATTATTCAATTTGTGCAAGTAGAAATTTTATCAAATAAGAATCTTGAAAAAAACTAAAAGTAAGAGTAAAATTGTTTAAATTATTTTACGGTAAATATTGGTTTATTACCATTTACGTCATTAGACACATTTGGTGATTAAAAGGCATCATACATGAGAATTGTATGTATGTTCAGGGTAAGTCACATAAATGCTAACGCCCTGTAATTTTTGTTTATTTTAACCCAAATAGTTCGTCCAAAAAATAAACTTAAACTATTTTTAATGCAGATTTTTGTATCTGTCAATGTCTTTCTAAACTTATGTAAAATATACAGGGTAGAGCAAAAAGTTTTTAAATGGAACGTCCTGTATATTTTTGTATATTTAAAGTGTAGCTGTCTTTGTAAACCTCTGTAAAATATACAGGGTGGGGTAAAAAGTACGATATAAATGGAACACGCGCCGTATATTTTTATATATTTGAGATTGTAGATTTTTTTTATGATTACAAATATATACCCATCGTATGGATTGATCTAGTATTTTTTAAGTTATTATTACCAATAATCTAACTCAATTTGATTTTCAATATTAACTTATCACTAATAATTTGATAGTAGGATGGAAAACATATAAACTTCAGTAAATTTGTATAACTGTCAAAGTTGTTGAGTTTATAACAAGTGCGGCTGTTTTATTTATTAAACAAATATCTACATATATTGTGGTGGAAAAACACACATCATGCATTATTACAATCTAGTAGAAATTAGTAAGTTTATAGAAATATATTTTTATTGCAATAAAAACATGACCGCTTCACAAGCAAGGGCTATAAAAAAGATACTCAAAGCAGGCACTGACATTTAAGCAAATTTATAATAAATTTTGTGACAGTAATTCATTAAAAAATAAAACTACAGAAAAAGAAAGAGTATTCTAGATGAGGAAATGTAGACAAATATTTTGTCATTCATAGAAGAGCCAAATCGGGGCTGCTGTTATGCAGAATTAAAAAAAAAAAAATTAAACCATTCTATATTACTACTGTTCAGGAATTGTATGAAAATGACTCTTGACAGAGATTGATTTGTCAACAAATAATTGACATGCAATGAAAAAATTATGTATCTCAGTAACGAAGCGTTTCCGGGCTCATGTTTATAAGAACATTATCTGTTATTTTTGGATTGTGAATCTCCAGCTGAGCGTTGCTGCATGCTTTTTGAAACACCCTGTATAACCACTGGCTCGGTGGTGTAGCTGGCTTGAGCGCGGGATAGTAAGTGTGATTAGAAATCTTAACTATAGTAGTTGCGGATTCGAATCCTGCTACCGGCACTGGCAAGTCGTGGGAATGGGGTCCATTTTTCCTAAGTTAACCCTCGGTAACCTAGAAGTTTAGGCTTTGGAAATAGAAAAATCTACAACTTCAATTTAAAAATATCATACATTTTGTTTTCTACCCTGTATTGTATATTTTACACAGATCTAGAAAAACATTCACGGATATAAAAACTACATTACAAATCGTTCAAGCTTACTTTTGGACAAATTATTTTGGGTTCAAAATAACAAAAATAACTTCGAGGGTTAACATTTGTGATTTACCCTGTACAATGTTAGTAATTAAAGTTAGTTGCAATAAACTGCTTCTACCAAATTTAGCCCTTCTTGTTGTGTTCCTGTGTAGATTAATATGTACATGTCACTTAAGAGGGCTAATCGAACCAGTGTTTATAAGGTAATTTTTCAAAATTTATTTCTTCCATACGGTTTGGTCAAATTACACCAAATTTGGAGGATCAGTAGTTGAAAGTGTACTAGAGGGTACATGTATATCTATTTTAATTAATTTTCACTTTATGTAGGGAAAATTTATACTGTAAATATAAGTGAAATTTGAACGTGATTAGCTCCTAATTTATGATATCAATCGAAAATTCGAGGTAAAATTCATACATGTCTTCTAGAATGAATCTTCATAATTATGCTCAGCAAGTTTCAAACTTATATTCCGTACTATCTGGTTAAAATGAATTTTCTAATTAAGTATCTTTGTCACTACAAATGGAGCAAGGAAGTGTTACCTCTATCGGGAATCGCACCTCAATGAAGTCGGTGAATAAAACGTCCAGTGACGGTATAATCAAGAGCAAAATTATTCAGCGGCGCATGTATCAAGACTTTCTAGAGTGACACAGCTATCCGAAGCTTTTTCCCGACTAGGCCCCTTAATACACAGTAATTTACCTTTAATATAATTACTAATTAATCTAATATTTTTATATTAAAATTTGTAAAAAAAATAATATTTTAACTCTTGTTTGAATTTTTTCATAAAATTATTATTTGCAAGAATATAAACGATGATCCATGCTTTTGCCCAACCCTGTATATATACACATATTAAACTAATTTAAAATAATAATAATAATAAAAAACTATTTTATTTAAACAACTAATTGTGCTTTCTGAAACATTTAAAAGTGACTTACAACGATGATTTGTCTTTGTTTTCAACTGTTTCTCTGTGTAGTATGTAATAGGGGAATAAGCACCCCAGCCAACAGCATGATACTTATTCCACCGGAATGTTTTTGACATACCACATTGTTGAGTTCGAAGCCACAGCAGTATTTGTACATGTCGATATGCAACTCTATCATGCACCTGATTAGTGTAATCCAATGAATTTTATTTAATTTTTATAGAATATTTATGAAATAATATATTAAAATACAAGTGGCAGCGGTTTTGAGTACAGAATTTACTTTCGCAATTATTCCAACTTGAAGTATTTGTTTCATGGCCATCTTTATGTAAGGAGAAATCGGCCGTCACGACAATTTTTTTTTAACCAATTTTTTGAAAAAGTGATTGCATAGTCAATTGTTAGCTCCATCGAAATTGCAAATAAAAATTGGTGTTATATTTAAGAAAAAAAGTTGATAATACTTCCGGTAAAACAGGAAGAACAATAATCTTGAAAATAGCTTCAGAACATGTATTTTTGTGTCTTATTAACAATTACCAAATTTCAGATTTATATCTTTAAAAATACGGAAACTTTTTGGGGCGTACCATGCCCGGTATATTTTAAGATTTTCATATTACAATCTTAATTTTTCTGGTTCTAACAGTTCAAAATAATTATATACTTTTTTTTAACTGTAGGTTAAATACAGAAGTTCAAAAAAATGTTTTATACAGAGTTTTCCAAAAAATACATGCCATCGCTTAAGCGGAGAATCCTCACCCAAAAATAAGACAAATAGTTCCAATCAATTCTGGTACGGAAACGCTTCGTTCGAGATACAGTTTTCTCATTTTTTTCAGTTTTTCCAAAATATCTCCGAAACGACTCTGGCAATTTAAATGATATTTAGACTGTGAAATGTACTTAAAATAATGCATACTTTAGCATTAAAATGGTGAGGATAACTTCATCAGGAACGTGCGTACGGGCATGCAATTTAATAGTTTTGTTAAAAAAATATGTACGTAACCGATTTTTTTAATTCTTGATCGCACAATAAATAATTACCTCTTGATATTTTTTCGATTTCGGCTTTGTTTAGTATATTAAAAAAAATTGCAATTTCTCTCCTAAATGAAGCCAAAATCGAAAAAATATCAAGAGATAACTTTTTTTGGTTTTTACTTGTGGAATCAAAAAAGTAAAAAAAAAGTCAGTGTATATCTATATATTTTT
>JANEYF010005706.1:940000-1079530 GCA_029963845.1 Rhamnusium bicolor | reverse complement strand
TGCTATAGTTGCCTGTAAGTGATGCTTGGACGATGCTCCCATACCGGAGCCATCCAAGTGGAAGCTACAAAGGTGTGACTGGCTCCCTGTCAGTGGTTTTCCTTTAGTGTCTTTTTTGAGTTTTGTTCATCATTTTAACTCAGCTACACCGTGCTGATGAAGACCAATTAGTCAGAAACACGTGTCCACGGTTTGCATCTTTCTGCCATTTGCAATTTTTGCATTTTCCACCGTGCAATTTTCTTTATGCGGGCGTACCCGTTGAATCATTGTTTTTTTTTTTTTTTTTTTTTTTTTTTTTTTTTTTTTACTGTAATGTAATTAAACCCGCGTCTAACTCCTTTCTCTGTTTATATATATATATATATATATATATATATATATATATATATATATATATATATATATATATATATATATATATATATATATATATATATATATATATATATATATATATATATATATATATATATATATATATATATATATATATATATATATATATATATATATATATATATATATATATATATATATATATATATATATATATATATATATATATATATATATATATATATATATATATATATATATATATATATATATATATATATATATATATATATATATATATATATATATATATATATATATATATATATATATATATATATATATATATATATATATATATATATATATATATATATATATATATATATATATATATATATATATATATATATATATATATATATATATATATATATATATATATATATATATATATATATATATATATATATATATATATATATATATATATATATAGGTGATAGGCCCGAGAGGGACCGTGGTTGTCTGAACGACGTTTCGGCGGAATCTCATCTGCCATCTTCGGGTTCTAACAGGGTAACTGCTTACTGCGGCTTCTGGTAACTCGAACTGTTCGAGTTACCAGAAGCCGCAGTAAGCAGTTATCTGTTAGAACCTGAAGATGGCAGATGAGATTCTGCCGAAACGTCGTTCAGACAACCACGGTCCCTCTCGGGGCCTATCACCTACGCGGGAGTATACCCGGAAACGAATTTAACATTCACCACCCGCGAAAACCTGAAAAAACAACATATATATATATATATATATATATATATATAGCATTCCATTAAAAAAAGGCACTTGATCCTGTAATTTCGTCTTGGCTCGCCCTGTATATTCGAAAATAATTTCCAGTTATAGACTTTTTTATCTAGTTTACTAGTATTTTTTTTTTTAATTTTTGGCTATCAGAGAATTCGAGATATCGAAGTTCAACGCACTATTGCCCCACTCTGTATATTATGTAAACACTTATATGGATACTTAAACGAAATTTTTTCTTACGCATCACTATATAATTAGAACTACACTTCATATAAAAATAGCCTATTTCATCACTTTTTTAAAAAGTTTGCTAAACTTAACCACATCATATTTTTCGTAATCGTAATTTTACTTCCTTCCATCACTTATTTTGTACATTTAGTACATTAAAGGCACTTTCGAGTAGGCGTTTTCATTTAAAATGTTTAATGAAACCGCTTATGACTTATTTTACAATGTCTGTAAAATTATACAATTTTAGTATAAAACATAAAATCTCAAAACTCTGAAACTGTCAGAATGAATGAATAATGGGCAGAAGTGTTTGGAGAAAATACTAAAAAAAAATAATTGTTGGTGGGGGATGAAATACGAAAATAATTGAAATTTGTAAAATTTTAGTTACATAGAAAGAACATTACAAAAGATAATCAAGAGATTAAATCACCGAAAGGGTAACTTTGAAAAGGGTGAAAAGAATTATATTTACAAAAAATTTAACAGTAGTCGAACACTCATTGTCACTTTCGTCGTTGGATTTATTTTCAGAAGTGGGCATTTCTGAGCTTGATAGAAAGTCAAGGGGGTCTCTATAGTCACTTCAGGTGAAGAAAGAAGCTCCAGAACGTCCCGAGCCAGAGGTTCGCTACACTTTGGGGTAGAATTTTTAATCCAGTTATCTGAAGAGACTAGAAGGCAGCATATTAAATCTTCATTCGTTGTTTCCCTCGAAATCTTTATTGTGTGGCTTCTGCATATTTTTAAATCTTTATTTCTGCATTTCTGGGCCTCTTCTAGAAGTTGGCTGCACCGTGAATTTATATTTTGTCCATGCTAGCTGGCATATAATACCATGGGACACTCTTCTACAAGTAGTTTAGCTTTTGCATAATTATCAAATTTCTTAGTATTAATTTTAAACCCTGAGGACATTGCTTGCATAATGGTGCCACGACGTTTAAGTAAACGGCCAAATCAAGTTATATAAGCTGTAGTTTCCGTATGCCTGAAAAATCGCCGTGTTTCCATCGTTACATGTTCCACTACCCCTACTTAGACTTTATGTATTAAAAGTACCAATTCTTGTTTGAACTTTGCTTGAATTTGCATTTGCAGTTTTTAACAGCTGCACGTTGCCTCGACGAGCTTGTCATTTTTTAAGGTCCAGTCGATAGAAAATATACAGAAGACGTTCAAAAACCTTATTGAGGCATACGTTTATTATCTGAAACAATATTTGCAATTGTAAACTAAGTTGTCTCTATATTGACTTATTCAGGTTCATAAAGCAATTATTAACTAACAAAAAAAAAATATTAATACATTTTCTCTCAAAACGACCGCGTTGCGTCTTATATGCGGAGCAATAGATCTGTTATTTGTTACTTATAATGAAGTATAAAAATCTAAAAAAAGCGCGGCAGTTTGGGACAGCTCAATTTTTTTTTTTTTTTGAATTGCAGCACCAACCAAGTTACATTTTCATACTAAATTCAAACCTGGGCACAGCGGGTCATTTTTTGGAACTCAACTTGAAATATTGTATATTGTGCTATTGTGCATAATTAAACCAATTTACACTGAATCTTTCAATAACCATTTCGTATTAATAAAAAATGCCAAATTCATCAAACAATTGTTTAAAAAAAAATGTTTTTTGGATTTTGTGTTGAGTAAAGAGAGACGAGGCCCTACAGTTTATTGTGGAGTCCGAACCACATCTAGGGCATCGACAGTTCACTCCCATCTTAATCCGAAAAAAATTACAAATAAAATTTATTGCTCCGGGATGGATTCGACCATCGATATTCGGTACTGAGTAAATGGTTATAAGCGCTTTACCCACTCAGCTACCATGCTCATTTAAAGAGCTTACCTTGAATTAAATCGGCATGTTTTAAGTAGGTTTTACCTAAAAAAGCGAAACTCTCGATATAAGTAAACACAATTTAAACAACGTTTTTAACACAAACTTTGCAAATATTAGAACTGAACAATTCGACTACGTTCGAGCAAGTAAAGGAGTACAGAACTGGAATAATACTTTTCGGGATTATTAACCCCATCTTTTTATTAACCCTATCTTCTGTACCTTCAGGTAGATTTTTGAACTTTCAAATTTCGTATTATGACCACGTTTTCAAATTTAGGCCCCAGTGTGCGTCGGTATGATTCTGTGAAGAAAAACTTGTTGGTCGTTTCGTTGAACTACCGATGCGTTATTTTTTTACAATTCTGTGGCGTCTTGTAGAAGATTTGCTTTGACAACGTAATATATAAAATGAAGGAAACTGCACATAAGGAGATGGACAATGATATCTGACCCCAACTCTATATATAAATATAAATAGATTATATGACCCTCTTCGAAGTTCATACATTCTATTCAATGCGACTAATAAAATATAATACGGTTTTAGGCTACTTTTTCCTCCCTTACAAGGAAAAAAAACGAGCCAAAAAACTTTATTATTTTAGGGGAAGATATCCCAAGTGTTTTCATTTTAAATGATGTTCTGATAAATGGAAAAAAAATTACAACTTGTGGGAAAAAGGTATAGCTATTTGCTATATATTAATTCTTCATAAAATTGTCTTAAAAACAATTATACCTGTGTAAAAGTCAACCAAATTTTACTTCTCGATTTAATTTATGGTATTTATTTAAAAAAAAATGCGCAAAACAAAATTTTACTTCCTAATATTTGCCTTAATTTTTTCGTATCGAGATAACGTCAAAATGAGGGTTATAAGCAAAAACTAAACGCGTCAATTTTTGGCCTTTACGAATACATCTATTCCAATTAGTTTTATTTGATTTTGAAATACTAACGCAAGTTTTGTGCATATTTTATTGTTATGGCACCATATTCTTATCAATAATGAATCATTCAACCATAATTAACATAACATATTGTTAGTTATTGTTAGAACAGGTTATAGAGATTCAGGAAAAGTGAAATGTATTAACACTAATTTAAATTCTCTTTGCGGATAATTATTCTGTTATTTGTAATAATCATTAACACCCGGATACGAATTGTTGCTAACTTATTCACGAGATCAACTGACTATTAAATGTATACTCAGCTAAAAACCGGAATACGGCGTTATCTACAGTATTGATTGATAAAAAAAATCATTTGGAACCGTCTTCTTGTGTCAAAATTGACGGGGTGAATGCATAAAGGTGCTAATTGACTTTGTTTAAAATTTCATTTATGTTTCAACTTCATAGTCATAGAGTTAATATTCTGGGGTATCCTATTAAATATACTGACTGCATTGTAAGAGAATCCTCTTTCAAATATAGCAGTTCTGTGTTTGGGCACTCTGAATAAATTACAGTAGCGAGTGGAACATTGATGTGTGTCATCACCAGTTACAAGCTTTTTAAATAAATATTGAGGAAGTTGGGTTTTAATAATTTTGTATATCCGGCATAACATTTGAATCTGAAATCTCTTATTTAAGTTTAACCATTTAGTTTCTAAGAATTTACTGGATATGTGATCGAATTTATGGAGCTTAAAACAGAATCTTAAACAAGCATTTTGTATTTTTTGTAAGCTTTCCTTGTCTCTATTTGTTAAGGCAGGCCAGTAAACTATATCACAGTAAGTAATATAAGAAAGAATTAAGGATTTGCATAATTTCAGTTTCACATTCACGCTTAGATAGTCTCTATGCATATAGAGTAAATTTAATTTTGCACAGGATTATTGTACTATATGGCCGACATGTTTAGAGAACCTCAAGTCCATATTTATGAAAAGGGCAAGATTTTTAGAAGATACACTAGTGTTTAAAACTACATTATTGAGCGTTATTTGAAAATTAGGAGAATTTATTACATCTTCCCTATGCGGCCCAACCAAGAAGTTATGCTTGTTGTTCTGACAGCCCCAAGTCACGTACCAGATCATTCAATTCATTTTGAGCAATTAAGTGAGGATCACTAAAACTTTCTGGAATGTACAAAGGGCGGCACACTGGTCTGGGCTGTCTGAACGGTCATTACTATTTCCATTACCTCCCAAAACAATATTTTGCCCCTCTAAAGGCATAGTTGGCACTGGTAAGTCTAATGCATTGTGAGGAAGAAGCCTTGGGGCTGATGGCAAATTCGGATATTTGATTTTTTGTTTTCCTTTTTTTGAATATCCCTCACTTCTTACACAAAAAATAGCAATCATTGAAATGATTGGTGGGTTTTCGCCATACCATTCGAACCACAAAAGGCATGATTTTTCTTTTCCCTTTCACTAGTGACACGTTACAACTTACACAACAAACGTGGGGAGCCCATTGCTTGTCTTGATCTTCGACTAAAACTCCAAAATATAGAAAATTTCACATTTTCAGACGATGGCCCCGCTTGTGACTTCCCAAGGAATTCTCCACAAATGTAGCAAAAGTTGTCAGGTGAGGTTTTTGCAACTTCGGCGCGTTTGACTAGACATTTAACATAACAGAGTTATGTAGACAAACGAAACACTTTCAAATAGACACAATTGGACACTTGGATGGTCAAAATAAGACTGATACTGAAAATGTCCCACCTTACTTAACTTGCTCTTCTAAAATTGCCGACCGATCATAAAATGTATTACTTGGCAATATAATACGGTCTATTGTGTTCACACAAAAATGATACTTGGTAGGACTTGTTGGATATTTTTTCAATTAATAGGAGGTATCAACAATATAAAAACAGTAGTGTGAACTATGTTACAAAAATTGTGTCGACAAGTGTTGTTATTCATTAAAGTATTATTTACTACAGCGCGTCTTGGCTGCTTCACCTTGTAGAGAAGTGTTTGTTTACATCGTGTTTTGCAAGATACAAAATGGCTTACAACAGAAGTATCGATAACCTTTAACAATACTGCAGAAACAAGTAGATAGTGTTATCTCGGCGTAGGAGATGCAGGATTTAAGTGTGCGCATTCATATATATATATAGAAAGCGTCTCCCTAAAGTAACGTAGAAATTCGATAAAGTTCTTACACGATAAAAAAATTGTATGTCTAATTCTGAACGAATATTTAAAAATGTTCTAAAAGAAAACAATAAGTGAAAGGGAAATAACACATAATGAAAATGATGCTTGGCTTTGGTAACGAACCCGCACCTAAACAGATGTACTGCAGTTATTTAATGAAATTCACCCTAATCTGCCGCTTGTATCAGTCAAAAGGTTAGCAGAATTGAATTAAAATTCAGGTCATGTTGGAGATGTACCTCATACTGGTCGTTCTTCGACCAGTGAAGATGTACTTGCTACTCAATAAAATCTCTACGGATGTGTCATGCTTTAATTTTTAATGTTGCGAAAACCAGAGTAAAATGTCATCCACATAAAGTGCAGTTATTGCCTGAGTTGTAGGAGGACAGAAGGCTACAATTTTGCGCAGAAATGTTGGAAGAATGTCAAGCAGTTAGAAATTTTGTATTATTTTCCCTGAGATGCAACATGGCTCTGTTAAAAGACAGAATTGTCGGTATTGGATGGCATACAACCCACATTGGTCACTGCAGGCGCCTGGCGCACACACATTTTTAGAAAGTGGGTAAACTTATATAGAGGAATGCTAAGTAATCCAGTTCCAGGACCTTATTTCTTGGACGAAACACTACTGGGCATCGCTATTTGTAATTATTTCAGTTTTATCTTATTGCCTCTTTAGTAGTATATACCCCAATCAAGAATGTCTAGATTTGCCTCGACGATTTTTGGTATCAACAAGAAGATCCCCTCCTCACTATGCCGCCAGCGTTCGTCAATATTTAGACCAAACTTTCCCAAATAGATGGGTCGATAAGAGAGCATCTAGAGTGGTCTGTAAGGTTACCAGACCTAATCCCATACGATTTTTCTTGTGGGGTTACTTAAGGATTCGGCAAGAAACTTTTATTCCGAAATATATGTCATTACAAACGTTCAGAAAGAGTTTATTTTTCGTCTTATGACACTGCCGTATTTCTAGCACTGAAGTTAGTTGATTATGTTGTAAGTTTTTAGTACAATTAACGAAGTTCAATTAATTTTGATATTAATAATTTCAAAACGTTTTTATGTAACCACCTATCAAATGAAACAATCATATATATAGATGAGGTAACAAATGTGGCGCTAAATAAATCCAATGAATAATAATCTAAAGCAAATTATCTTAATTAATAATTTCGTTGCTTTATTCCAGTAGATAGCACAAATAGAGTATTTTTTTGATAAACTCTCGATTTTTGCGCCGTAGGGAGTGAAAGTATGCTTTGGGATAAGCCTTGCCAAGTTGTTATTATTTTTATTTATATTAAATAACTATGTTGACTTTTACTTCAACATTAGTATTCATTGTATATTTGCCTTTGGTACTGCGTAATACATTTTATAAATTACCGGATACATACTATACATTAAAACATACAACCAATTCTGATATTGTAAATATGTCCTAAGAGTCCATCGTTAGTTACACACAATAATAGTGTTAAAACTGTACATTTTCAACGCGATTTAAAAACTTAAGTGTTGTCGAAATAAAACAATCAAATTTTTTGTTTTATTTAGGAACAAGTTTTTTATAATTATACAACTTTTCTTTATCTGTTTATACGATTTTCTAATAAAGGACACTGTTTAATATATAAGCAGAATTCTTATGGTGTTCCGCACGTATCTGTAACTGATCCATTTTTATTTATCAGTTTTATTAACAATCTACCGGACCAACCATTTAAAAATAAATGGCATTTGCTCTAATTCAGTTTAAACAAAATTGTAAGACCAAGTCTTGTTTCAATAATAATTAAATCAGTCAATGTAATTGTTTACTGTACATATGAGTCTGAAATTAGGTTGTCATAAACAAACACGAAATGAAAGTAATAGTATACATATATTGGAGGAGACAAAGATAGGAAAGAATTGTAAACAAATTGTGAATCCCGTATTTTTAACGCTGTTGTATAAATCCATATCCAATTCAAGTTTCTCCAAAAAATAACTTAGTTTATCCAACTCGTATTGTATACTTCGGAACTACCATAGTAACAGCATTCAAAACAAAATTAATTTTATTGATAAAAACTTTGTTTGAAGTTTTATTAATACTTTTGTGTCCACTGATCGTCCTGAATATTTGATTTGTAAAATAGAACTATGTTAAATAAACATAGTAGATAATCAGATAAATGTTGCGGTCTCGATTGCGGTTATATGATACAATTTCCATTGGAAAAATATTTTTCCATAAGGGAACATTGAAACAATAAAAGTGGAGCTCAACCGAAGATTTTATATACATGAGGCACCAGTAGCGTGCCCAGGGGGAGCCTAGGGGCGCCAGCCTCCCCTAGTACCTCAAGCAAAACACTTGGTGAAAATTCGATGAATAAGTAGAAAATAAATGGTTTCTTGATTATTTGGTGACCTGCTATATATCAATATCAAAACTTAATGGGAATAGGTAAATTAAAACAGAAAAAACAACTTGTTTATTCAGTTGACGTTAGCGGACTAACTAAATTGAGTTTTTTGTTCATAATCAGTGATAGAATAAAAAAAAATGGTAAAAGACATAGGATGAAAAAAATACCACATAAAATACATAAATGGTTTCAACGGCAACCTTGCTGCGTATCGTTGAATCGATTTGCCTTTTATAATAGAACACAATTTAGAGACTGTATTACCGAATATGGCAACTCTCTCGAGGATTTACTTGACTTTAGGTGTTAATATTGCTTCTGCTGAAAGAACAGTCAGTACGCGGAAGATTGTTAAAACTTATAACCGAACAACCATGGCTGGGGACAGGCTTAACAGGTTAGTTTTGATCAGCGCTGGTCCTAGCCTTTGATCAAGGTAGAGCGAGATGTTTTTCGGCGCCCTTTGGTCGGCGCTTTCACTTCATGATAATTCTACTTCGGTGTTATGTTAAATAAATAATAATTCCAAAATTTTCAAAAATCAACTTTTATTGCAAATATCAACACTTATTGAATTTAAATTAAAGTCTACTTCTGCTTTTTGGCGCCCCCTTGCCATCTGGCGTCTAGAGCGACCGCTCCTCTCGCTCTACCCCAGGGCCGGCGCTGGTTTTGATTTCACTCAAGTCTGATTATGTCAAAAATGTAAACCTAGACGTAGTTTTAGGTAAGTTAAAAAGTATGGAGATAAGAAGAATGGTACTATGATTCTACTATAAGTTTCGATATGCTTCAGCCTATTTCACACTCAGTTGTGTTCATTATTTTGTGGTCTGTTTTTTGTATTGTGTATGTCTCTATTGCAAGATTTTACAGCAGTTTTATTATATTTTGATTACTTCAATATCAAACAATAACAAATTTAAAAAATCATGTTTCATTTAGATACACTATCATTACGATTTGCGCCCCAAAAATGATGTGCTTCCCCGCTCCGTCCTGAAAGGCTCGGCACGCCTCTGTGAAGTACAACCTGAACTACCCTTAAATTAATCTATACAGTTAATTCAAGATCCAATGTGGAAATCTCTGAATTGTGACGTAATCGACTTTTTTAAACCATCTGAAATATATATTATTATGTAAGATTGTAAACAAATTGTATGTTTTTAATATGAGATCGAAAATTATATCAAGTTTTTATTGATCATCAACACAACGTGTCAGAGTGTAATTTCTTTATTATATGTAACCGAAATTGTGTAATAAAAATAGTAAAAACAAAAAACGTTAGAAAGTATTGACAATTACTCGTACAAAGTGTAGTGTTGAAATATGAAATGCAAAGTACTAAAACAAAAGTGTTTTTTAAACACGGACTCACCAAATAATGAATGGTGCAACGGATTAGAGGACAACTTAATTAAATGCTATGAAATTGTTTATAGGATAAGTAAAATAGCAGAAAACGTTACATTTGCGACATTAATTGCGATAATGTAAGCCAATGTCACTTTAACTTAACAAATTGTAGGAAGGAACACAGCTATAGTAACAGACTTATCAAACAAATTTATATTTCCGTGGGAGCCGTGGGAGAGAAGAATGAATATCTAGGTTAGGATGTAATAATAATATGAAGGAGGTAAAGTTGATTTTTACAGAGATAGTCAAAGCTGAAAATAGGGTTGGCAGAATTGCCAAAATGTGAAGCAGGCTGAAATTGTGAACGATCGTACTCTTCAAAATTATGTTTTGTATGAGGCACACAATACATTCATACACAATAAGTCATTCATTGATTAATAATTCATTCTTAAATTTAAATAACAAAAATTGGTTTTAACTTTATTTGTTATTTTTTTTAATGTTATTTTTTTAATAAGTAGTGTTGTTCCTTTTTGTTCTGCAAGAACAAAATTCTCATCTCCGTCGTAATCTTCATAGTTATGTATTTAATAAACTAATAGTTTTAAGTGATTTCTATTGTTGATTGAACAGAGGATCTAAAAAAAGTACTTCACTTAGTTCCAGCAAATTAAAACAATTGAATCTTTTGTCAATCATCCAAGTATGAACAGTTTTACTTGAGTGTATAAGGTAATAAAAAAAAATAGATGTGCAACTAAATATCCTATTGTTTTGTTCACAGCTCAATCAAATGTTCCTAATTATTTATAAAGTTATAATTGATTTTTCTAAATCCAATGAATGAATAAATAGTATGAAATACATTTATTCACTGTCAATAAATAGAAAGCTGATATATTTGCTGTTTATTTACGGAATAATTATATGTATATAGTTTACATACATGTCATCAATACATCGGTTGGAACAAATACAAAAAGTATTGTGATAATTTAAAATAAAATTGTTGTAGCTTACTCAAATATTGTGTGAAATGTATTTGAGGAAGGAGAGCCACTTACCGAACGTGAATTTTGAATCAAGTCGTCAGAAATGGCTCAACTTATTTTGTTCTCGAGATACGATAGTCAACTTTTTTGTTAAGGACGGTTTTTTGATGATCGTTTTTTACTATTTGCGTAGTGTGATACGAGGGACCGTCAAATATAATCCGAACTTTATTTACCACCGCAGAACAAGTGAACGCGTACGGCCGAGACCGTATGGGGATTCAATGGTGTGAATCTCCGCACTATTGTCTCGTTAGTAGCTAGCACCATGAGCGAACAAGCAGTGCCGAGTGTCATTGCGCAACGCATTTTATCAAGTTTTTGATGAACGAAAATGTTAAACCGACCGAAATCATGCGGAGACTTCGCGCGGTTCGAAAATGAGACGTTATCGAAAGCGGAAGTATTCACGTGACATAAAGCGTTCGCTAGCGGACATAATGACATGCAAAATTTGACTCATCTGGATCTCCCTCAAACCAGCGTAACGCCAGAAAAAATTCGAGAAGTTTGTATCCCCTTTGAAGATGACCGGCGGCGGTTAACAGTGGGTTAAATTAGTGAAAAAAGTACGATAAGCCATGGCACTGTGCAATCCATCATTCGGAACGAGTTAGAGTTTCGAACAATTACGGCGCGATGGGTTCCGCGGTTAATTGAAATTTCCTAGACTTTTGAATCGGAATGAAACAGAGGGGGGCGTATTTTTGAAGCGCATTCTAACTTGCAATATAACGAAGAGGTGGAAGTATTCGTGCGCAATTGACCTCGGACATGTCCCACTACTTTTTATGACACGGGAACAAAAAAAAAGCCAATCCGGTGAGGCAAATTCTTAGATGTTAGTGGAAACTATGTAGAAAAATGAGCTTGCTTATGCGTTGGAAATCAAATAGAGTCTTGGAAAACATTCGGTTTATATTAGTCTGTCCCGCGTATATCTTTTCAATTTTGTTGACCGTCGCATTTCGAGAACAAAACAGGCTACATCATTTCTGATAATACATTTGTAATCTACAGTCGAAATTTTTATTGACCACTTCAGAAGGGCCGTGTCAAATAACTACGGATTTTTCAGGCTACTTCAGCAACAAAATAAGATAACTTCAAACTATTTTCGTTTTGATTGAGCACTGAAATACGCAACATTTGTCAAATCGACCTTGCCTCTCTCACCGGTTCCAAGATGCCAATGTCATGGTGCCAACTCGAAAATGAAGTCACTGTAATACTATACTAACGTAATATTACTATTTTTTTTTATTTTTGCCTTATACGATTTTAAAGTGATAAATTGTTAAGAAAATCAAGTTATTAGTCATTTAAAATCAACCACACATTTTCCTTAATTTTTAAAATGTCGGAGAATAATTTATTTACTTGTGGTACGAAACAACACATTGTTCAAGAAAATAATGATAAAAAGTTTTATCGATAAAACTACAAAAGAACCACAATAATATCCGGTTGTTCTGTGATAAGTAAATAAATGAGACCAGACAATAATTATTATCATATTAATTTGGTTTATGTAGACGTAAACAATCCCAGTACTCCATAGTAACCGATAAGTTTAATTTAATTCATGTCCAATTATTTTATGTGGTCAGATATATACTTACATATAAACATATTTTCAGAATGAGAGCTGGTATATAACTGGCATAAAGTTGATTTCAAACGTACTTGCAACATAAACAACGTTGGCTTCTTTGACGGCGGTAAAGAGATCAAAGAAGCTAACGTTTTTATGTTGCCAATAGGTTTGAAATAAACTGTACCTATTTATCCAACTTTACCAATTAAATTCCAAGGTAAATTCAGAAAAATGTGCAAGTCATATTATTTTACAAAGCGGTTTCTCGTTACTAAAGTTCTGTTAAAGTAACGGAAGCCGCAGTTAAGCAGTTATCAGCAAGATGTTGAAAATGCAGAAACATCGTTTAAGCAACTACAGTCCCTCTAGGAACTTACTAGCTACACGAGACTAAACAAGAAATCCAATAAGTACATCATATACATACACCATGTTAAATTTGAATTGCAACGTCCAATACGAAGGGTTGAGGTAAAAATCCGGTAAACAATAGATCTCAAAAAAACTTAGTTGACCGATTAAAGGATGTAGGTACCTTTTTTTTGGTACTTATAAACAAAAATTACTATCATTTTTAATATTGAACCCGAATTAAATTTGTTACGTCCTTGTCTGACTTGTAAACATCATTCACAATGCCTCGAGTTCGAAGACATGCGAATTATCAACAATTAAGTGAGTTTGAAGGTGAGATACAATCGTAGTGTCTACGAGAAGTCCATTTTTTTTTTCGAGAAATTGCGGATAGGGTTGGCCGAAAAACCCTCAACAATGAAGCAATGTTGACGTGCGTAGAATGAAAAATAGAGGCACTAACCGGAGCTGTTTGAATAACCACTGAACAAGAAGGCGTCTTAAGAATATAGCGGTCCCAAAAGACCGTTTCAGTACAACCAGATCTGAGGCAACTGAATGTTTAGCTCAATTTATAGAAGAAGTTCCTTTGGTCTTCGATAGTTCCGACCCCGCCTCATTTTGTCAGTGACTCGGAGACACCAAGAGGTAATGAGTGGTGCCCAGTAGGATGAATAATGCAATTGGATGGTGCCTAGTGATGGATCCCATTCTGTTTATGAGCTCATAATGGACGCGGAAAAGTTCGCCGTCGACGTGGAGAAGCACATGTATCACTTAACTGATGGGAAGAAACATAAATGCACAAGAGTATATTCACAGGGTTTTGGAACTGGTCGCGTTACCGGTACCTTCAGAGGTGGAAAACCTTATTTTCAGAAAGATAATGCCAGATCACATACTGCTGTCATAACCAGGAGGTTTCTACAAAAGTTGATGTGAACCTTCTTTCATGGTCCGCAAGATTGCCTGACTTTTCGCGAATCGAACATGTATGTGACCCATAGACATTATGTCTATGATGTGACCCATAGACATATAATATTATATTTTATTATATGTCTATGATGTGACCTGATAAGTAAACGGCTAGGATGTATATATACATATAACCTATATTTAGATAAACGGAACCGTAGTTCACAAAAGAAAAATATTCAGTTTAATAATTATCTGTTTATGTTTAAATGTAAAATATTTGATTTCAAACAAATTTATGAAAATTTAAGTGGTTGGGAGAGAATTTTTGTACCATTCTTTTGATATTTTTCTGTTCACTTTATGACTAGTAATAAATATGCAAATGTTGTCTATATCTTACTATGAATAAATTCTCTATACATTTTGCTATCTAAATTTATTCATGTTAAAGATTACCTTTTTGATGACCTTAAAAAAATAGATGCCCGTCCTTAAAAATATTTTGTAGGTACGCCCCACGCCCGTGATGATGTTTTAAAATTATCTTGGCAATGATTTATTTATTTAAAACAAAATAATGACCATGTTCCATTTAATTATAAGCAAATCACGATGAAGTCCATCGCTAATTGTATAAAAATTTCTGCTTCAAATTTCTAACAAATTTAATATATAAATGAAGAATTTTAAAAACTTAACTGAGTAAATCTGCTACCACGACTATAGTATGTCAAAATACGAGTTTTGTTACGGTTCGACATATTCAAACTTTATTTTCTCATAAAATGCTTCAGACAAAAAGTATGGCACCAATTTTAAAGAGATTGTTAATTTTCATGAATTTCTTGAAATACTTCCCTAAAATAAAAGGAAATTTAACAGTGAAATTGGGCTTACTTAGTGAAATTAATTGTTTTATTTTTTTTACCAGACAAACTTCTTTAAAAAACCGGCTTGTATAAAATATAATATTTAGTGTGACTGCTCGCTAGAAAAATATATTAACGCTAGTGGTTAACCGGTTTTCTGGAAAACCGGTTAATCGGTTTTGAATTATTCGCGGTTTTGTACAAATTCGAAAACCGGTTACTCGGTTAACCGGTTATTCGAGTAACCGGTTATTCGGATTACCGAATATTCGAGTAACCGGTTATATTTTGTCATTTTTGCCGTAGTTTGCGAATATTAACTAAACACAATAATACACAACCATAACACTAAAAAGTCTGGCTAGACTTTCATCATGATATGACTTGACATCACGCATGGCGTGGGCGTGCACTAAATAAAAGCAAGAAAAACAATCCTTTGCACTCTTTGCAGTTTTTATTTTCAACTTTGATGTCTCGTCTCGTATTATGCAATATTTACTCTGATACCGTCCTCAAAGTTAGAGAAAAATTTATTTTATTTATTTTTTAGCAGTTTTGATCTACATTTGGATACTCAGTTTTATCCTAAATCGGGTTTTAAGGACACCGATTAACAGGTTTCACCGTTTTTCGGTGTTTGCCAGAACTAATTAAGGCGGCGATCTCATCAGGTGGCCAACATAAGTTTGTATATCGCCCTTAAACTTTTTCTAATCATCATAAACAAAAAGGAAAACTATTTTTTTTATCACTTATTTAACGTCGACAGGAGATAAGCTAGCTCATCAGTAATTGTGTAAGCACTGGCATCCCTAACCTAGAAATTTTACCGAACCTCCAAGTTGGTATAGGTTAAAGATCTTTAACGTGCTCACATGGTAGAAACACGGAACCCACAGTTTTACATCCTTTTCGAAGATGGTAACGCAAGCATCCACTATACCTCATTGACTTAGTTCTGCCCGGTTTTGAACCCGGGAGGTTTGAGTGGAAGCACGCGCCACTGTCCTTCACACCACAGAGCCGATATGAAAACAGTTACAGGTCACACGCATCGTAGAGTGGCCCCCGCATTGCGCACAAGTTAGAAAGAAGTGGCCAGTATGCGGTAGAGACAGTAGATGCAAAATTCATTGCGCATTTAAATCTAAGGGGCCATGCTACGATGCGTAAGTTGTACCTTATTTTAATTTATATGCAGATTTAGGAGGCGCAACTACAGGAAATTTTTTCTTAATTCAAAAAGTTACTATCGTAAAACGGCATTAAATAAATAACATTAAATTCGCATTTTGAACCTATAAAAAATACAGGGTTGTGCTCGTAATTACGCCTACTAAATCTGCATATGAAATGGGATAATTGTTTTGTGTTTGGTTATGAATACAATAAGATATAGAGCGATTTAGAAATTTATGTTGGTCACCTGATGAAAATATCGCCTTAGGTTATTAAGGCGATGTTTTCTGAAATATCGGACTATCTGTGTAAATTTGGTTGGTATGACTTTATTTCTCTAATAATCTTATATAATTGTTTGGTTATATCTTACAGTTGTTGAAATATAAGTCCTGAAAGTCTCGAAAGAACACGGGATATAAAGTGCAAGGGGAGAAAACCATTGTGTATCAAGAAGATGGATGAGAAATTATTTTAACCCCACAGGAGAACCATACAAAGCATTTAGTTTAGTCTACAGAGGAATAGTTCCGTCTTTCGTTAAAGAATATATTTCGTACCTTGAGTATTAATATAAATATTTCAAAGTATACCCCCCTTTAACATGCTCTTAAACGTGGTCGCGAGCGTGGCCTTATACAATATGATGAATTTAAGGAAATTCCAGAGAAACGTTATTCAAAATATTTCACCGCTTTAGCATTAAAAGCTACGTGGAAAAGAAAAACACAAAACATAATAATAGGATTAATTTTGATGGCATCAACGGCATTTTATTTTATTAAAAAACCGCCTAACGTAATTAAAATTTAATTAAAACACTGTAAAAAGTCAACACATTGCTTGAACCACAAGCAGGTCAAAATATAATCATTTAATTAAAAGTTCAAATTTCTTGATAACTCAGGAGAGACTTGTAGGCCGGTAAATTGATGAAGTCAACTAACACGAGGACGTAAATCATTTAACCTTTAACTAGTTTAATTTTAATGCCGCCTATTAGAGCTATTGCTTAAAAAGGTAACTGTAATTTAATTATTTAGCGAATCTTTAAGCCATTTTTATTCCTCAGCCATCCGCAAAACACGAGAAGTTAATTAATTTATAACCGTCAATTACTCATTATTAAAGGAAACACATTATTAAAATTACAGAACAAATTTTAAGGAGTCAAGAGATTTTATGCATAAAACCCGATCAATACAAAGCGGATTTATTCCGTTCATAAATGGAATCAACAATCAGATTTATCCCGTTTTCGGTTGGGTACATATTATAATGATGGATACGAAAGATAAATCCCTAATATCCCCCCAGGGCAGTATTAGAACAATATTTACAATAAAAACTATTTAAAAGTGAACAGGGATCTATATGAAAACGAAATGGCGAAATTACGGATAGGGTTGGTCGAAATACGTCAACACTGATGCGATGTTGGAATGCGTGGAATAAAGAAGATGCATCAACGCCGTAGAGACACCTGCGCTTTTCGAAGAAACATCGAACGTAAGGAACGCTTCTTAAAAATTGCGGACCTAATAGACCGTTTCATTACAACAAGGGTCTGAGGCAAATTAATGGTTAACTGCTACGGGTCAACGACTATCCATCAGGTCTGTTTATCGAAGAATAGGTTCTTTTGGTCTTATACCAACTCCGATTAATTTCACTAACCCAGAGATACAGAGAGGTAAGACCTGGAGTGGTGCCAAGAACGTGTACAATGGAATGAGGAGTAGAATCGAATAGTTTTCACCCATGAATCACGATTCGGTGAACTTATGGTTCACGATAGACGCATAAGAGTTCGCCGTCGACATGGAGAAAGGTATATTTATTCAGTTTTCTGTAGAACGGGAGACAGCACTTACCGAGGGACATGGTACGGACTGCAATAACATCTGGAATCAAGTCCCTTCTAGTCTTCCTAAAAATGAACACGATTCATAAGAGTACATTCACATGGTATTGAAACTGGTTGCATTACCGTATCTTAAAAAGTTTTCCAGCACGAAAATGCCAGATTCCATATTGCTGTCATAACCAGGGTTCCTACATGATGCTGATAATGTTAATGTTCTTCCATGGCCCGCAAAATCACCAGATCTTTCGCCAATCGAACATATATGTGACACGATAGGTAAAGCTAGGTCGATTACCGGCCCTACCAATAGATCTTCTGAGCTTACGATAAGAGGTAAATAGGTTCATTCACGCATAATACAGAATTATGTAAGGATTGTGTACACGATATTTTAAAAATTATCGTGCTAGAGTGAGGTTAGGTGGTTCTGTATTGATGCAACAAGCAATAGTTTGGGTTGCCGGGACAGCGGGGAGAGTGTGCGAGAACTGCTTCAAGTATAAGGCGCGTGACGTTGCTCAGCTGCAAAGCTGCCGCTCAAAATGCTTGATATAGTTATTTGGTTAGCGAACGATATTATTGTTTAAAAATTTTTTACTGAAAGAATTCATGTTGCCAGGACATGTTAATAATCTGAAAAATTCCATCAAGGGCTAATTAGCGGTTCACCTAATACTCACTTTTTTTCGTATTCTCCATTAGCTAATTTTAAAACTCTGCCACCGATGGAAATGAGATTTTAATATAATTATATTACAAGTATATTAAACACTTTTAACGTTCCTCATTGGGTATACACTTATTTATGTGTACTTCTTCGATACTTGTAACACTCATTTTAAAATATTTAAAAATGCACGACACCTATTATCTACAGAAAAAATAACCTAGATAAACTCTAAAATTTCACAATTGGTGCTCAACTTGAAGCTTGTTTTAACAAAAATATTTCATCTACTTTAAATATAGCCGTGGTGAATAATAAACTGTTATCAAATATTACACGTTAATGTGCACGTAAGGGCATGTAACTTGCGTATTAGCGCACATCTGCGTATGTTCTGTGGTTCTGTTAGGTTACTGGCCGACCTAGTTCTAGTTTTCAATGTCAGGAACTGAACATTTCGATACTTTGTCTTAAGTGTTGCAAAATTATGCGTTATTCATTGTTTAAAAAAAATTAAATTAGTCTTACAACAGAGAAAGAAGCGCTTGCCATTTTGGTGGCTCTCCAAGAATGGAGGGCGTATGTGTAAGGTCAAAGACCATAAAGTCTTGTCTTATCGCAATCGTACCGACTCTGAAGTGCTCGTCTCACGCAATAGATTTTGCAGTTTGATATTACCGTCATTTATTGCAAAGGATGTGAGAATATTTTTGCTGAAATTTCAAAAATATTGTTGGTGTCAAATTAACTCGTCAAACTGAGAACTTGATTTTCTCTTATTATTCTGGGACATCTTAAAAGGGCGGTGGTAGTCCCATATCCCTCAGTCGATTTTGGACAGTTTAGTCTAATATTTGATTCCCTGCGTAGTGAAAGAGGTCTCCTTGCGGGATAACCATAAATGGGTGCTAGTACTATTTATGACAATGGCGATATCCCCTTGCAACTCCTTTGACGTTTGTTCATTGTTTCCAAGTATTCCGATATCACAGACCTTGGACTATCTAGGATTTACTCGAATTAAACAATCTCAGTCAAGATGTAGTAAAAGAATTACTTCAACTCACTAAACTTTTCATGCTTTGCTTTCGATTCAACGATAACTTCTTCGAACAACATGAAGGAACAGCAATGGATAACTCTTTGTTACCGGACCGTGACAATAGTTTAGGTATAAATAGGATAGATTGTTAGCATAAGGTTAATTTAATCATATCCAGTAGATGCCAACTTGGTTGACGAAACGTGCGTCGAGTGCAGTATATGGTGTTTTGGTGTTTCGTGAAAAACTACGTGAGTGTCAAAATATTCAATATCAAAATCACAGTTCGTTTCTACTATAACGATGACACATGTCAGTGAAATTAACAAAATCTATGGATTCCATTGTATATATTCGGCCCTATATCGAGTTCAGTATATTTTTTTTATTGATAGTCAAATGCTGTGTTCAATTTTTTAAAAATGGAACACTTTAAAATTTTTAAACCTTAATTCATTAATATTGAGTGATTTTCACTAAATGTGAATTTTAGAAAAAAAATGCATTAACGAAGAAAATGACTATTCGATACTTGAATTCTAAAAATTCAGGTTATTTATCCGCACAATTCTGCATTAAAGTAACTATTAAGTGTTTAATGAGGAGATAGCTCGGCCGAGATAAGATTACCAAGAATACTGGAAAACCTAGGATAATACTAAAATTGTTCGGTAATCATTGTTAGCAGACTTTTTTTACTAGAAAATCTCTAACAATGCAATTTGAAATGAAGGTAAATGGATTGTGGATCAATATTTGGAACGTTGCCAATTTTTATCATTAAGTAGGCATCATATTCAATTTCAAATATAAAAATTATATGCGGGGTTGGCAAAAATGTACTATCCTTTAAGAAAATCTCCATTTGTTCCCTTTCGTTTATAATAGTCCAACATCAATCAGATACATCTTATAATGAATTGAGATTTATTTAAAAGACTTGCAAAAAAATAATTGAACTGTCATTTAAGCGTTAACTGCATTTTATGATTAAATGACGATAATGTTTGACGCATGATTAAATACCCATACGTGTAATCAACAAGGAATTTTAGCGATTCGTAATATAAAATCTAGTTAAATGCCTGGCTTAAAACCGAAATAAGTATTAAATATTTAGGTATAATAAAGAAATCCGTTAATTTTTCCACTAAAATTCTAATACGCATATATCTTTTTTTACTATCTGAGGGTGTTGCGAAATGGATTTTGTGAAGCTTAATTACAATTTTTATTATCTTGCCATAATTTGATTGATTATAATTTACCGTCCTAAATTCTACACCCACTTACATACACGTTGGTTTCTAAGCGTGCATGATAATAATTTCGATTTCATTTTAAATAATTGAGTACACAATAGAACTATGCAATTTGGGCCATATTATCAAATTCGGTTTGAAATACTAGCCAATAATTACATAAAATAAGATAAACCAGAATTGAATAGTTTATGACCTACCGAGTGGATGTTTAAATTTCACGTAATCTTGATTGTAATTTGTATTTACTTATGATGTATGGCTCACTTAAAATTGATGATTATACAAATATTTATTTGCAACCGAGTTTGCAACCAAAAGTTTGTCCCATATTATGCATTTAACCATTTTGCTATAAAATAAAATGTTGCGCAAATGTACATAGCGTAGTTTTACGACCCTAAATGTAGAATTCATAAAAATCGAAGCGAAGTAAAAAAAGTTATCACAAAATCTCCGTGTTTTATGACCTATCGACTATTTAAGAAACGGAGATCTATTTTGTATTAAATCCCGGCTTCCAAGAATTAGAACAACTTTGAACTAAATATCACTTTACGAATTACAGAAATCTGATTAGAATTTGATGCCCTGGTATTATAGCTGTACCAATATGATCGCGATTTTACTAAGTATGTTAGAAGCGAGGGAGTTATGTCTGTTATTGGCTCTTCTCTATACGCTGTAGATTTATAATTAAAAACAGGCACACAATTTAGATGTTCAAATAAACATAATTTTTATTACTGTTACCCGAGATGTTACCTAAATTTAAGATATATCACTTAGGCTGGTTTATCAATGCTTATTTAATTCAGAACTAGAAGATAATATCCAAAGAAACAATTGTTATCTGATTCTTTGGATAAAAGTTTATGTAATTTGAAATTGAAACCACCCCATGTGAAATTATCAATTAGTTATTTTATTTTTGCCATTGCGAGGTGAAAACACGTCCGCTTGTTTACTATTATATATGTATTATTTTCATGTTTTATTTTTTGTTCCAGATCTATCACCCATTCCTTCTAGGCTACACTTCACCGAAGATTGACATCACAGAAATATCGATGTTTGCAATGGTGCTGCGAAAAATTCATCTCGTTCTAGACTTCGCTAAAGAGAAGCGACAACATAGAAACATTGATGTCGTCTCAGTATTGTTGCGCAAATTTCGTCTCGACCTCGACCTAGATCTTGTCTCAATTTTTGAAAGGTAATTCGTGATGCGATCATAAAGTCTCTAGTAGCGACAAGAGTCTTGGGTCAATATCACAACACTTTTCTGTCTGCTTTATTTATTGTTTTAGATCTGTCGCCCTTTACCTTTAGCTACACCAGGAACAGGAACCAGAAACAGGTACCAGGAGCAGGAACAGGAACCGGGAACATCGATGTCTGCAGTAATGTTACGCAAAATTCGTCTCGATCTCGACCGAAATATCGTTTTAAATTTTAGAAGGTAATCCGACGCGAGATTACAAAATCCCCAAACTCGACTAGACTCTTGATTCAACATCATATTGTTGTGTCTATTTTATTTTTTGTTCCAGATCTATCATCCATTTCCTCTATCTACATTTCATTGAAGAAAAGCGATAACACAGAAAAATTGATGTCTTTGTAGTGTTGCGCAAATTTCACCTCGATCTCTACCGATATTTCGTCCTAAAATTAGAGAGGTGACCCGAGATGAGATCACGAAATCCCCAAATTCAACGGACACATTTTGCCTGGGCAATTTTTCTTTTTGAATATCATTTTTGGCTTAAAAATAATGATTCCATTTAAGAAATTAATATGAACATTGGAGTTTCCTCAGTGTTCTTGTTGGGAGCATTATTTACAGCATTGTTATTAATGGTATGTAGTGATTTCGAGAACTGTCGTATAATGTAAAAGAAACCAATAAATTAGGTACATTTATATAAAAAATGCAATATTCTTTCAAAATTTTTTGGACCAGGCCATTAGGAGCATGTTTCTATCACAAAGAAACACACTGTATACATAAATCACAACATTAAATAGGAGATCTATTAATTTTGTACCTATTAGTATCGCCTCCTTAGATTAAAACAGGTATAAAATAATTGTACAATAATAATTTAAGTAACTCTATTGAAATACAATTTAGTTCAAATATTGTGGTTTTAAACTCGGTGTTAAACGAAATGGCAACATTCCTGTTTCTAAATTATCTTCTAATTTACTAATGGGTATTTAATATAATTCCATAATATGGCCATATGGTTACGGCAACTTTAAAGACATGATTTTTCAAAACTAATATACAAATGAAAAAATAACAGTACTGGAAACTACAACGTTAAATTAAGGAATTGCTGTATTAAATTCGGTATTTGTATCAAACAAAAATTGTCTTAATAGAAATATGGAGTTAAAAATGCTTAAATCAATTTATACTCGTTTTCTATTTACAATAAATTTTATTTAATGCTATACCTCCAACAACTATAAGTATAAAATCTGATTTTATTTCCGACTTGTCGAATGTAAATCTTGTGGATCAGGCTGCCACTGATATGACTGATACTTAGGTATTTACACCACAAATTGTTCAATAAATATTAATGGTATTAATATTGTCATATTGCTATTTGAGTCGATATAAAAAATGTTTCTCGGAACTGATTATTTACACTAACACTATCTAGGTTATAAAAATTCTATCTATATTACATATATCGATATTTTTAGGATACGGAAGAAAATGAACAACACGAAAGCAGGAAAGAAAGAAAAGTTTATTGTTTTATATTCTTGTTTTTTTATTTTAAACTCGATTTTGATAGTTAAATTGTTTGTTTTAACGTTTTCGTTTGGATATTTAATACCTATATGTGTGTACATATATTTCTATATCTAAATAAAAACATGATAACTATAATTACGCACATTATGTAGTGTTCATAATAAAAATAATAAAATAATCCATAGAATTTTAACATGATAAAATTTATTTGTAAATATAAATATCCTGATATATACAACGAAGGTTTTTCGCAATCCGAATAGATATTTATATCGCCCTCCTAAAACAAAAGGTCCTATCTGAAAATAGATGGAACTGAAATAATTGATAAGAAGTGGCTGAATATTCACTTAGGGCAGATTTTATGAAAATTTTTAACCCTAAAACATCAGAGTCGACTTTACAACCTATAAACGTGTAGGTAACATACCCATAAGTTCAAAGCAATAAAAATCTAAAAATCAATAATCTGTAGATAGGACCTTTTGTGTTAGGGCGTCACTATAGTAGTACCTACTTCTATAGTTTTTTATTAAAACAGTAGGTAAGTACGATTTCTCTAATAAGACTGCCATCCGCTTGTAACAGCACACGCACGTTGATTTCCCGTATAATAATGAAGGTAATATTCGTGCATGACTTTGTCACACATTCATCCTTCCAACATATTAAAAATGTAACTACTCAAAAGAAGAGTATAATGGAACAAATCAATATTTGGATTTTAAGGATGACAGTAATGCACGCTATTTACCATTTGTTCTGTTGCAGCAATTCAACTGTTTATCCACCGTAACAGACATTTAATTTATATTATAAGCTCGTTTTTTTAAACTTTATATGACTTGTTTTCTATTATACTAATGTATTATTCTATTGGAAATATATGTCTAGTAGTAGTAGTAGTAGTAGTAGTAGCTACTTATTTTACTAGGCAAGTAGGCCACAATGGGCCCTTTTTACCTAGGGACCTACAGTTTTGCGTGGACTCCGAACCACGGTCTTCGACTGTCAACTAACCCACCGCCTGGGCCTGCCCGCCTGCACCGCTAGCAGAGTGGCAAACCTTCTGGGTAGGTCTCTTCGACCCTATACTCGGGCTCGCCTCTCCGCCTGCATCAGGCTAGCGGCCTTCCCGGGATTGTCTGTTGACAACCGACTAAACTCATTGGACCAGTTGCATCGACCGATGAGAGAATTGTGCCGTAAATGTAAATGATACAATAATAAAGCTGATTTTCGCATGTTCCCATAAGAATTAAAAGCGAAATATGAAACACGGCGTCTTATTATATAATAGTAATAATGTAAGGTCGAGTGTCGCTTACACCCATTAGAATAACCAGTGTGATATGGATATGCAACCTCGCAGAAATGCGAAAGCGAAACTGAAAATGAGGTTTGTTGGACAACTTTACACGCTATCGGTAAACTGATTTCCATGTGCCGGCGAGAAAAGACATCGGCACAATCGGCGTATATTTTGCCGATGGCCGAAGCCGATGTTTGAATTTTTGGACGATCGGACCCAATACCGATAGAACTTACCGTAAACCATTTTGACAGATTACAATTTTGCGAAATTATGAGGAGACCTATACCAACAAAACCTACATTTGGGCAATTGAAGTTCGCACCCAACACGTCCTCATTTTCAGTTAGAGGTCAGAAATCATTTACATATTATTTTCTTAAATAGGTGCATCGGACGTAGAAATGTAGAGTGGTTGGCTCGGTCATCTGATTTGACTCTATGACTTTTATGGGGTCACATAATAGATTCTAGCGTACAAGGAACGCCAAACGAGATGAGATGCTTGCGAATATAATGCGATCTTTTATGGAGATATTAGAACTGTGTATTCAAAATCACGGTAGACATTTTGAACATTTAATGTAATGATGTGCCGTAAGTACTTAAATCTCCTGTAAAAACACCATCTCTCTGACGTGAAGTCATAGGAGAAGTTTATTCTTCCAGCAATATACTGGATAACCATATTTATCTCCACTGAGATCGTTCTGACACTTCCATAAACTTTGCGACTATTTTCAAACTGAGGTATGTTATCTGTGTATCCAAATTTTATGGGAGCGGTATCGCAATAAAGTCGCACCTTACGATATTGGTTTCTGCTTTTGTTTAATTGGTCTATATTTACTTCGATCTGAATTGTAGCCATAGTATTGAATGAACCGTGTAATTTCTAATTCCAATCGACCAGTATTTTGAGTCGAATGCCTATTAGCAAATTCAAAGAGGTCAGTCACTATTTATGCATCTTCTTATGTGCTTATGAGGCATTAAATGTTTGATTAATCTAACAGTACTGCAAGCTTCCAGCAGTCCTACTACATGCAAACATTTAGTGTATTAAAAATGTTTCCGATGAAATCCTAGTAACTAAACATTTTACGTATGAAAACTACAGTTAACACATTTATACAATAAAAATCATTTCTTACTTCTTTCCTAGACCCTAGGCTCAAGAAAAGTCAATCAAATTGTTGTGTAATAACTAATAAGATGTCTCCTTTTAGTATGTAGTATTTATATACGAAGTTCAGAGTTATTACTAAAAAGTAGTAGCAAGCTTCAAAAGTTCAAATCGGTTAAAGCAAAAAAACTCATTGACGAAAATCCGAGGTGTGTGACACTTTAAACAGAATTACAAATTATCAATATTATCATTAAATACCTAAATATATTACATGACTTCGTGGTCAACGGTCAGGACACTTGCTTCTCACCCTTGGGTCCGGGGTTCCAGTACTGGTCAAGTAGCTGGGATTTTTTCGGAAGCAGAAATTAATCTCAGCATGCTTGGATATTAGGTGTATGTCTGTTGCCCCCCTCACACATAAGGTTACTTTACAGATACAGGGCTGTATTACATATGAGGTTAAATGTTTAAGATGTTTAAATACTTATTTTTAGATACAAATAATAACAATTAAAGTGCCTGTCTACCTAAATCTTAATTTAGGTACTTACAAAGTAGTAATCGCTACACATGGACTTACATAAGTATAAACGTGTTTTGATTATTGTGGCCAGCGCAAATTTTAACATGTTTTTACGAGTGTTTACTAAATTTAAATGAACTAAAACTATTTGACTAAACTTGTTAATATTGTAATATGCGATAAAAATGTCTCGTTATTACCTACTGCATAAGGAGATTTTAGTAGTTTTCTAATGTCTACATAAATAGAAATAGAAAGTTTCAGTAAATGTTTCCTTATACTAGTCATATTTCAGTCACTGTTATTGCGTTTGTCATTTTCCACAGAAAATTAATTGGTTTCTACATATTTGTTGAAGAACTACATATTAGAATAAAAAAGATTGACCAACTATTGGCTATGTTTCCCAGATATTTTTCACATACATACTTTTTGTCTAAATAAAATTAAAAATTTGCTATACATATTTTGATAAACTTTGCAAGTATTTGTACAGAAAAAAATAGTTTAAAGGGAAAAAATGAGTTCATAATACCCAAAAAACTTCACATACGTTAACAGCTGCAATGCATTATTACATCTCACTAAACATTAACAGATAAAGAAACGTTAGGTATGCAAGAGAATTAATACTGGGCGGTGAGAAGACGCATTTCGGTGAATTACAAAATGCATGTATTCATATTTGTCAGTGAATGGTAAGATAGAATCTGTGGTCCAGCTCAGCCGCAAATATTTACACACACCTAAACGTGCATTAAGAATTCAAGGCCGTCGCTTTATTAATTACTGTCAAAAGGACAAATCGTTGTGCCTAAATAATTTTACTGTGCGAGTGGGAGCTTTTTCAGAGATTATGCAAATAAATAGTTTAATAATTATTTTCTTTACAAATCAATAGGTAAGCCACAAAACGTTTCCTTACAAAGTTGAAGTTTCGACCGGTTGGCTCTCTACGAGTACGAGCTTGAGAAACGAGAAACCCTACCGATGACGAAAGTCACGGTTTGTATCATGGAATGTCAAGCAAGCTGGTCAAAGACTCCAACTCCGAACTCTCCTGATCATCTACAATGACACACACAAGGCTGAGCCAGCAGCCACCGCCAGCCTACTGGCGCAACTGTTGGCATCAAAAATATCAGAATTACACTAAAGTACAAATAAAGTAAACCAATGTTTACCTAGTTAGTTGTCTTCTTTTTTGTTTATTTTCATCATTTTGGCTACAAAACCACCAGATAGCGTAATCTTTAAACCCCCGACACTGTGTTTTTTTAAGTGTAAACAATCCTTAAGAAAATGCCTAGTTTCAGTTTTTACAGTCTGTTTGATAGAAGTTATCAATACTTTTCACACTATTAAATAAATCCTTCAGATATCACCGGGAACTTTACATTCTTTCACAATGTTCAGTTTGTAGAGGTTAGAATTTTCCAAACACACATTATTGCTCTTATTTTCGATGTATTTCTGGAGACTGTCTTAGAATACGTTGCACTGGATGATTAATGTGACAATAATTGTTTATCTTCAATATTTCTGTCGTTTTTCGGTTTAAAAAAGATATTATTTTATGCAAGCACCTACAACATACCCGCCCCGCATCCGTACACAGACTGACTGGTCGTGTAGTTCTATACCCCACCCTGTCATGACGCAAGCGCCTACCTGTCATGATCTCATGGGCCTACGGTTTCAAAATGTTGTAAACACCAACCATACATCAATATACCATAATAATATACCGGTAGGTACCTATATGGAATTGTCTTTACTCTTACAACTCCTCTTTCATTAGCATAATATTTATATACAGCATACTAGACGTTGTTTCACAATCACAAACAATTAGAAAACCATACAAACATATGGTTAAAACATCCATATTAAAATGACTTTTCATGTTCTTTTTTAAAGTGCAACACGTTGAGATCAGCTAATCCTTGAGAAAAATACATAAATATAAGAATATTATTGTAGCTTTAAACTGTTTAAATAGGTTATGAAAGTTGCAAGAGCGTACACTTTGCCGGTATAAGCACAATCAAATGCGTTTCATAAGGTAAATATAAATAATTTCGGCTCAATTTAAATTTTTGTTTGATTAAATCAAATAGGTATGTAATTTACACTGAGAAAAATGTTTTTAAGCGCAGAGAAAAATTGCACTGATATTCACTTCATTACATTCTCAAGTATCAAATAACTTGGTATGTATTATATATTCTGCGTAATAAGCTGATCCATATGCATCATACAGATTGTTTAGTATAGTTGTGCAAACTCGGTACACTGTATCTTAAGGCGCTTCCGAATCAAGCGTTCCGCGCATTCGCAAACATTGCAGTAACATATAGTTTGCAAGGACAGTTACGCACTAACTTGCCCAACTGTGCTGCTCAGCACATGTTCGATTTTGTTCCGTTTCTTATCGGTATATTAAAAGAAATTAGCGATTGGCGCGCGTTCTGTTTGGGCGCAGCAGACGGTGTACATGCAACAATGTATGAATGTGATTTGAGCCATTAGAAACTGAAACACTCGCTAGCAAGTGCACGTTGCATCACGGCGCGGAAAAAGCGAACAACGACGCACAAAGTATTCGCGAATGTTGCTGCAATCTTCGTCAATACGCGGCGCGGCCTATATGGAAGCACATTTATGTAGCGTTAAGGTGCGTCCACATAGATCGCGCTGCGTATTTGTAAATGTAGCACGATCGTGAATACTTTGTACACGTTTTTTTAAAAATTAAACAACTTTAATTTTCTAGCCTCGAATACAATAAATCGTATCTACTAAGTGACTTAATCTATGGTATATTATGATTATTAATTTTGATGTTGAAACAACTACATTAAGTTTTTCCGTAAAGCAAACTTCTACTTTGTGACAATAAGGATTAGGAACTTGACAAATACCCTTATCAGCTGTGGCTATACACTCGGGTAAAGTTAAATTATTATTTATTTCTATTGATGGTATAGACACGTCTCCCTTATCTATTGATACTGGTATTGTTATTATTTGTTCATTACTACTTATTTGTTGAATTTCTTTGTCGTTGTATTCAAAATAAAATGGGTTTTAATGTTGTTTAGGGTTACTGTTCTATTTTCGTAATAAAGTTTGGCTTTAAATTTCATGAAATCTCTGGTACCTATTAATGCGTCAAAACGTTTATGCCAATTAATAATTCTCATTTTTATCGGTTGACTGATACGTAATTATTGCAATACAAGGATAATTAAATTTTGATTTGAAGTTATTGTTTTATTTAAACCAGAAACTGAGAAAGGTTCTAAATGTAAGTATTCCTGGAAATTTTGAGCTATTTCGGGATTTATAATAGAATCTGTTGCACCTGAGTCAATTAAAATTTTCAAATATATTTGTGGAAGGAAGAAGAAAGGTAATTTAGCTCGAGAACAAATATTATTTAAGTTTACTCTTGTTCTTGTTCTGAAGTGATTGTCTGAAAAATTTCCTGAAGTTCTAAATTGTTATTATATTGTAGTTCTTCGTAATCATAACTTTCATAACCTTGATCTGAATAATTATTGCATGCTAATTCTGAATTTTCAAATTCTCTCCAATGATTCGCGTATGGATTGGTCTCGGAATGATGTAATTCTTGTGCAATAAATGTGGGTTTGTTTTGATTTTGTGGGTAAAGATTGGTATTAGGTGAAAAATTCGGTTTTGAAAAAGTATTACTTGTTTGAACAGACACAGGTGTAGGTTTTTTTTTTCCTTACGGGTTGCGGTTTAAACTACCCGCTGTACTGAAGCTTAAGCTTATTGTACCCCATAGTCTCATTACTCCATAAGACCCGTTCTATTCCAGAAGGCGAGTATACAGTTTATGGGAGCTCTGGCTATCTCTTCCGGGGTTAAAAGTGGTCCCTCGAAGTGTGTTAGTCTCATTGCCGTTAGGGCTGGGCATTCGCATAAGATGTGGTGGGGAGTTTCTTCCTCTTCACCACACATCCTGCAATCTGGATTGTCTTTCACCCTTATATTGGTTAGGTGTTTGTTTAGTGTGCAGTGTCCTGTTAATATTCCCACTGCACACCTCAGCTGTTTTCTGCACAGCTTTAGCATTTCGTTGGTCCTTACTCTAGATATTTCTCCGATGAACAAGCGTGACTGTCTCATTCCCGGTATCTCTATCCAGTGCGAGTAGTGTTTCTGTCTTAATAGTTCCTTTACCGATCCTTTTACGGTGCTGTAAGATACCCCGCAGGTCGGTTCGGGGCCTGTTAGAATTGATTTAGCGCCTTTTCTGGCTAGCATGTCTGCTTTTCGTTTCCCGTATTTCCCTGGTGTTCTCGTGTCCACTCCAGTTGTACACTGTTGTGTTCTGTAAGTTTCTCCAGGGACTCCAGGCAGTCTTTTACTGTTTTAGATCGTATTTCTACTGTTTCCAGAGCTCTGAGGGCTGCTTGGCTGTCAGTGATGATGCGGATTCTCTTATTTTTATATGCCCTCCGTATCATTTCTTGTGCACAGACGTCTATTGCTGTGATTTCGGCTTGGAACACTGTTGCGATACTTCCGAGGTTCAGGCTGATGTCTGTCCCTGGTTGTTCTCCCGCAACTCCTGCTCCGGTACTGCTTGACGTTTTTGATCCGTCAGTATACCAGATGGTGTCATTTTGTTGTCTCTGCATCCTACCTCCTTCTCCATTCCTTTCCAGGTATTTTTACCCTGAAAGTTTTTGTGAAGTTGTAGGTTGTGCTGATTCTGTCTGACTGCATATCGAGTAGTAGGTGTAGGTTGATTAGAACATTTATGTATACCACTACCTGGCTTGGTTCCGAATACTTGTTTATTAGTGAAAGTGGGATTTTGAGGTAAAGGTCTATTAAAATATCTTACGAAAATTGCCATGATGTTTGGGGGCTTGTTATGAAAGTTTTGATTTCGTCAGTCATTAGCATTAGGAAGAAATTGATTGAAATTTGAATTTGGTAAATTTTGCTCTTTTATTTATTTGAGCTTTATTTTTAATGAATTTTGTGTCTTGTAATTGTCTAACAAAATTAATATATTCCTTCTCTTGTAACTTATTATCGTAAGTACGACATTTATTTAAAGCATCTTCTAATGTGAGTACATCAAAATTCATTAAATGCGTGTACAATCCTCAAATTTCAACACCCTGTAGATTAGTAAAGAAGCGTTTGCGGACCTATGTTTATATAAACGTCAGTCATGAAATAAGCCAAAGAATTACCCCCTTGCGTATGTACATGATATTTAGGAACACCTTGTATGTATATATATATATATATATATATATATATATATATATATATATATATATATATATATATATATATATATATATATATATATATATATATATATATATATATATATATATATATATATATATATATATATATATATATATATATATATATATATATATATATATATATATATATATATATATATATATATATATATATATATATATATATATATATATATATATATATATATATATATATATATATATATATATATATATATATATATATATATATATATATATATATATATATATATATATATATATATATATATATATATATATATATATATATATATATATATATATATATATATATATACATATATATAATATAACACAGAGATGCAAAAACATTAAAATTGTATAAACCAGATAGGGTATTAAACAAAATATTATAATATGTAAAGAAAGGGAAGAGAAGATTATGAATACAAAAATAAAACTTAACGTATCGCATTATACTCCTTCATACATTTATTATGGATTAAGAATGTCAAATGTTTATAATATACTAATGACAGGTTTTAATAATGAAAATGAAGAAAATACGATAGTGGATAGAAAAAATTAATTTCTTTCTTTGATACAGGATTATCGTAGAAAACCAATGTATTTGTATAATTTTACGACAGAGACCTCAATTTTCTCGGCATGCAGATTTCAGTACAATAATGGATGAATTTATTTTTAACTATAGTAAAATATCAGTTAGAATATTTGAACACGGGTATCCCCCAAGGTAGTATCCTAGGACTACCAATGTTTTTAATCTTTACTAATGACCTTCCAAATTCTAACATTTCGAACCTCTTAAAAAAAAATTATACATTATTCCAAAAGTATAGCTATCTAATTTAACAAATATTCATGACCAAAAACAATAGATTTAAATTTATGCGTAAATAACTCCATTACAATAGGCAACCATTGCAAATTTCTTGAAATTCTCATAGACGAATGTTTAAGTTAAAATGATTTAATTAATTGCTTATGTTCCAAAATAAATAAATAGTACTTTGTAACTCTAACTTTCAAAAGTTGCCTGAATGAACAATAGCTTCTTACTGCTTATTAATCACTAATTTATTCAATAATTGGTTACGTTACAATATAATTGTTTGTGGACTTAGTTGTCAAGATTCATTGTTCAGAAACGAATTAATTATTCTGCTCATACAATCTTAATTATAGACTGCCATGCAAGTAGATTTTTAAGGAGAAAAATGTTGACGTCTACAATTATTTTTTTGTTAAAATGCTAATTTATATTTACACAATCAACATCAATTTAAAAAGAATTGAGATGTTCGCAACCGTCTAACTAGGAAAATAATCAAATACGTTTGGAAAGATACAAAGATACAACCACAATGGTCACTTTAAATCAAAATTAAAAAACCGACTATTCGAAAATATATTTTGTTTAGCTGAGGAAGTTATTATTTTTCCAAAGTAAACTAGGTAATTAAATTATTTACTCTATTAACTTTATAACTGGTATTTAATTGTATAATGTGAAATTCTAACTTTAGATTTTCCTTACCTAATTACATATGTACTGATTTATAATTTATTCTATATCTTATTCATATTAACAACAATACGTTTATTTTGTGAAGTACAAAATGTTAAAAATTTACATAGGTATGGTTCATTTCAGAGGTGTAAGAAATATGAAAGCGTCATAAAATCACCCTACAAAGATACTGCCGAGCGGCATCTTATTGGTTAATTTTATGGCCTTTTTATATTTCTTATAATTCTGCCTGAGATTTTGTTGCATACATATTTGGAGTTTTACTTTATCTGTAGCTATTTCTGTATTAAATAACATTTTTAATAATTACAATTTACAAACATTAGCTAGGTGATGAGTCATCATCTAGCTAAGTGTGACGCTACTGGGCAACTCTGGTCATTACTCATCAGTCATCCATCACTGATGATTAGAGTTGGCAGAAATGTGCGGCAGGACATAGGCGTGCGCATCATAATAAGCGTAATAAAAAGAAATTAACTAGTAACAAAAGCAATAAACTGTTACAATTTATAACAATGTATGCACAACTAACCCTCTTAACAAATTTAATGAACTAGCTTGGTTATCACAAACTGGAGATTATCTTTAAAACCTTTGAAGCATCAGGTATGTTTCTATGGTTGTCTCCGTGAGTGATGTTTACTGTGGTGAAAAAATATGCTTATGTTTTGAGAATGACCGTTCGACACCTATTAATGTAATACTTAAAATAGTCTTTGAACGCACTTAACGGATCTGGGGTTGCACCACCACTAATTTGTCTTAATCTGGTAAAACCGGTGTCTTGCTTTAACACACGTGCGAACTTTTTTCTAACGGGCTCATTTTGTGTGTTACCTATAGAGTGTAGCAGTCGATTTACTTCGTCCACTATTTGCAGTGACTCCGCTAACGACAACGCACTGTTTCGTAAGTTTTGTATGGCGTCATGTAGTCTTTTATGGTTCTTAGTGAATAGTTTCTAAAGCTGTTTCCACGGAAATATCTTCGAATTTTGTCTGGCTCTCCTTAATAGCTGCAGCCTCGTCAGGGTTGAATTGTAGTATCACAGTTTTTATTTGTTATAAATATTCGGCATAGTAAAAAGCTGCCTTCAACCATGTTCCTCAACGTGTAAGAATCGGCTGTGGTGGTTCGGGAATACCGGGACACTTGCTGTGAAACGCGCGAAGACATTTAGGAGATTTAAGGAACACTTTTTTTGTATTTGCTATTAATGCATCTAGCTCTGGAAAACCTTGTCGATTAGTTTCTGCCAAAAGATGTAAAGATTGCACTTTACACGTAACGTGTACCAACCTACAACCGTGTTCTTGAAGAGAAGGGCCTACCAAATGCATTGTCGCGGCACCATCGGTGACAAACATCAACACTTGACTTGTTGACAGAAAAAATTTTTCTAACGTCTCCAGCACCACCCACGTAATTGGTTTGCCAGTACACTCAGTTAGTCTATTGCTAGCTAGTAATAGTGGAAATGTCGGTTTAAGAGGGTGCAGTACACGTACTATTACAATAGAATTTGTCTACGATCCGTGGCCTTATCAACACATAACCACAGCCGTGTATTTTTTAATACACATTTGATATTATTTACAATGTCTTCGCGTACAGTTGGTACAGAGTTATGCAACTTGGCGAGACTTCTTAACATATCCTGTGGATTGTATTTATTTCAGAACTCCCGAAATGGTTGTTTATCGAGTATGTTCAGCGGAGTATCACAGGCAATCAGCATTAACAGTTAATCGAACATAAACTGTGTTTTCGAAGGTACGCAATTTTTTAAATTTTATGCTGCATAGTATTTACGTGACGTCTACATTCATATTTATCTCAGCACATCAGGTTTGTCTCGCACACCTTACAAATTATTGTAGCACCATTATAGAATAAATCCGGGAATTCACTTATAAATTTATTCACTTTGTCAGCGTATGGCCGTTTTTTACCCTTGCGCACGTCTGACATAAAATATAACGAAGAGGAATAAATTAGCGTGTAAACACTACGACATACAGCAATGGACTAGTCTCGAGGCTCGCTTCAATTTGTCCGCCAGTCGGTCATTTCCTCACCAGATATCTGTCTACCTGCTGTTGCACCACTGAATAGCCGCACGACTTGCCAACTCTACTGATGATGACTGCTGACCAGAGTTGCCCACTAGCGTCACACGTACGTTCCCACTACCCTTTACATATCACATGTCACGTACAGAGGACAGTTGAGACTGCAAGCAGCGAACATTTGTATGAGTAACACAGTTTCTATGTTTTGTGTCGAGAAACGTCTCCTTCGTGAGGTAAAAACACTTGTGAGCGAAATGATCTCTCAATATCTACCAAAGCAATCTTTGCAAACTTAAAAGTTCCAAGCCACATGTTCATCATTGGTACACCGATTAATAAACCATATTCTGCATTAATTTGTTTTTAAAATATCATTACGCCGCTTACTCACTCGCATACTGAGAGCATTTTTTAAAGTTTTTAATTTATTTTATACATTACGTATGAAATTTAAAGACTTTTTTAACGGCTGAAGAATTTTCTAATCGTCAAATATTGTCCAGTACCACAGCATAATTTTTATGATGTTATGAATCACATGTATGGCTGCTTCTATCTCAGATTTAAGTGCAGAATAAAAGTATTTATATTGATGATAGTATCCAACTGCCGCTAGCCATTTTCCTCAACGTATTGAAATGGGTTGCGGCGGATGTGCGATGGGAGGACAAACCGAATTTGTAACACGTTTAGGGACTTGCACGAATATTTGTTTTATATTGTATGCATCAATTTCGAGATAATTTCATCGAATTTCCTAAGCTACCAAATCAAGCGCCTGAACAATACAATTACATGCATTAAATTTGGGGACCGAGTGTACCACTTAAGATGTAAGTTAAAATAAAAACTTTGTTATCATAGATGCAGAAAAATATCTGGTACGAAAGTTGTTTATACCAGTCAAACTACAAATTGGTGTATTCAAAACTTAGACAGGATGTTCAAATTTTCCCTGGTGAAATATAAAGTTGAATTTTTTTAAACGGTACACCCTATGCATTATTATATTTTTGGAGTCCTTCAGAAAAATGCTTTTCAAAAATATAGACATGTTGGGATGTAACCTCAATGCTCAATGTCTCCTGAAATACAGAGTCCTCAACATTCCAAATCTACCTCCTTCGGATTCCTTAACATGTTATACTGTAAACACATTAAATATATTAATTTGTACTCCAATCGATATATAAAAAAATCTGTTTTTTTTTTCGTGTCTTTAATAATAAGAAAGACAATCTGTTACTTTGGCCATGGCATTTGAATGTTGAACTCTCTGCATTTCACGAGACATTGAGGTACATCCCAACATGTTTATGTTCTTGAAAATCATTTTTCTGAAGGACTCCAAATCTAATAATATATAGGGTGTTTTATTTAAAAAAATACAACTTTATTTGACTAAGAAAAATTTAAACATCCTTTATAAGTTATAGAATATATTAATTTATAGTCCGATTGATATACATCTTTTGTATAAAACTTGTTGCTGTATTAAGGTAACAAAGTTTTTATTTGGACTTACATCTTAAATGTTACACTCGGTACATATTTTTGAGCAATTCTCCAGCTTTAACCATATATCGCTACGTCGGTGACGAACATCAATATTTGTGAACTACCAACACCTATCATATCAAGCATTTTTTGTACAGGGAGTCTCCTTTAAAGCTAAACCCCGTATTATTTTGGTTAACATTAAGCCATTTTAATTTTTCAAAACCTGCCTTATGTATAATTTTTTGTAGTTTTCAAATGTGCCGTTATATTTTTTATACCTCTGAAAAAATGCGGGGGCAAAATAAAGTTGTATTTTTTTTAAAATGGGACACCCAATATATTTTTTTATCATTATCATAAATATCACATTGCAAAATTTTAAAATTTGAACAAGTAGATAATATAGCAATGCCAATAACAGCATGGAAAGAATAAGACACAATTTCAAAAATAACTCATTGAAAAAAGGCTGTTTTTTTGGAAAATTTAAATCGAGTAGTACTAATCAAAATCAGTTTTAAAGGAAACACCAATGCATGCACCATGACATTTTAAGTCATAAAATGTATCTATATCTTTACAATTATAAGTTGGAAAGCGTAAGATCTTTGTGAACCAGGAATTGTCAGTATAAACTTATAAGTAGCAGTTGGTTATTTATTTTACAAGAATTTGGTGGTCCTATATAAAAGAAAGATGAATTATTATTAGTTTTATTATAAATAAACATTTATTTGATTTTGGTAGTGTATAAAAATAAGTCATTGATAGAAAGGTATAAATACATTTAATTAAACATTAAACAGTTCAAAATGACATAGTAGATGTTCATGTTTGCCTGACGAACTCTACAAACGGTGTGAAAATGTTCATTTAAAAGATAACATCGAGGCATTTGCAAACGGCGCTTCTTTTAGTTCGTAATTTACAAAATAAATATTTCTTTTTCCTTTTCGTGTTAATATATCAATTGTATTTATTTGGACTTAAAGTTTTTTTTTTAACTGTTTCCGAATCAAAAACACAGAGACCAACTGTTGCGAAACTCATTTGCATGTTTAACAAGTATGTTTTAAACAACTCTTTGCATAAAATGCAATTTTAGAAATGTTTGTAACTTAAAATAAAACCCGAAAATATCTAACATTTAATTACCCAAGTAACAATTTAAATACCTTTTAGATTTATTTAGGTTTTATTATTGCTTTATAGTGACCAGCTCATAAACCAGTGATTTATGCCAGATTTATTATATGCCAAGTGCACTTAAAGATACTTTTGTCTTAAATAAAGTTTTTAAAAAGTCTTCTAGAAGTTATATCAAAACTAGTCCTGGAGTGGGTTGGAACCTTTGATGTGAAGATAACACTGGCGTAGTTTTCCACGAAACACCAAAACACTATATATTGCACTCGACGCGTGTTTCACCAACCAAGTTGGCATCATCTGGAGATGATTAAACCTAAACTTATGCTAGCTATGGTAGATTGTAAGCATAAGTTTAGTTTTAATCATCTCCAGATGATGCCAACTTGCTTGGTGAAACGCGCGTCGAGTGCAGTATATAGTGTTTTGGCGTGGAAAAACTACGTCAGTTATATCAAAACTAAATTATCTTTTAGTGTTTGTTGGCTTATGACTGACTTATCAAGGCATTTATCAAGCCTTCAATAAAACTTTATAGCTGTTAAGTCCAAGTATTGAGTGTTATAGAGAATTTAGGACGTGTTGTGGTTTTATAATTGCTTTATGAAATTATCTTGGGGTAGTTGCTAATGTCCCCGCTTATAAATCTAAAATGTTTTGAGATCGCCAAGTTTCAGGTCGAACCTTCATAAAGACAACTACTTATTAGAGTATAAAGCTGACAAAAACCTGTAATAAATCAATCTTAAGCATAACAGAGTTTGGTTCCCTTTTTTCCAGAATATATTGTTTTAAAATATCACTATAGTCGGGCCGCTGTAAGATTACAGGTTTTGTCTTAAAGAGTCAAAGCCATAGATAATATTATTCGGTTCAATTTTCAGCGGTACTCAAACAGTATGATACAATTTTCGAAATTCCACGTAGGTCAGGTGTTCGCTGTTGTACAGCTCGAATAGGAAACAACGATCCACACCATTTCCGTTTTCACTGATGAAATAATTTTCCACCTTTAGTATAAACTGACGTTCATCTCGAGTTAAACGTTTTCCTTTCGATTGATTGATGATTGTTTTAATATGAATATTTTTGAATAAACAAATTCACGGTTTTAGAGTACGTGTTACCACTTCTTCTACTCTAGGTTAAGGAACACAAAATAAAGAATTTATTTATGTTTTTCGGCAAGTATATATTATTTTCTTAGAACCTTTAGGTCTTATCCAGTTTACGTAAATAGATTTTCTATATCAGGGACGCAACATTTTACCTACTCGAAATCCTTTCTAGTTAAAAATAGATAATTTTAATAATTTGTTATATATGATGCTAATTTGTAATGTTAATTTTAGGAATAATAGAAAACATGAAATAAATGGTTGAATGAATTTCAAAATAAAAGCACAAATATATTCATTTACTGTTTGAGATTCACTGTTCACCAATCTTTCGCTACAGTCGCCAACAAAGTATTTGTAAATAAGTCGCTTATGTGTATACCTATGCACAACTGGTCTGATGACATGTGAAACGAATAAAATTATTTATGATTTTGACTCTTTGTGTCGCGAAAAACTGAATTTTTAGGTTATGTTATCCTGGCACCATAAATCCTATAGATTTTAAAGCGGTTTGGTTATATGCTCAACGGGTTTAAAACGGATTTTAAGGTAAGCGTACAAGTTTCAAGCAATATGATAAGGCCAATGAGGCTTAAAATATACTTTTACATTATTTTTCAAGAACATATCAACATACTTAAAGAGCAATTAGACATTTTAACATAAAACATATTTGAAGCAGAATTGTTCAAAATTAATAGGGTTTATACGAACTGTCGTCATTATTTTTAGCGGCGACAGATGTATAACGGTCCACCATATTAGGAATGTTCCGGATTGAACAAAAAAATGTAACTTGTGTATAATAAAAATGTTTTCTAAATACAGTTGACCAACACTGACCATATTAGGGGTGGATGCTATCGATTTATTTATTTTTAAGTCACCCAGAAAAAAAATACCCATATATTTTTTAAAATTTTTGTTTTTAGGAGCGCATGAATTTTTAAGAACTATCTAACCCATGCTTTACAGTAAACAGCATCGTTGAAAATTTTAGCCTACCATGAGAAGTCCCAATACTTTACTAAAAGTAGTCGATCTATAAACTGTATCGTTCTCAGTTGTCGCCATATGTTCATTTTATAACTATGCATGAGGCCCATATACAATATAGTGCGCGGATGAAGATCAAGTTTTAATATGGCACTTATCCTTAACCAAGTAATGTTTTATAATACTGTTCAGGTTAAAGATTTGGATAATTAATTAAAACTTGAAAGTTTTATTAGTAGTTTTAAAAGGAGGCATGTAGACCCTTCTCTAGGTGGGTTCCTGTACTCTTATAAGGGTTTTAAATAAGTTTTATGGAGTTCTTTCAGACTATGTGTAGTCTTAGAAATAAGCTTTGAGGATATCTTATACAGCATTTTAAAACTAAAGTTGTTACTTGGGTACTGTGATATGAACTGACAACTGTATTGAAACCACAAAGTTAGTTGAATCGCGAATCACCGATTTAGGTTACAAGGTGTAAAATAATGACAAAATAAAATATTGAATACTTTGTTGCCTCGTAGAATCTCTAGTTTGAAAATAGTTGCTTTTTGCGACATTAAAACAAAAAAATTTAGCTTTAGGTCAATTTCTGCGGTTCTAAAAAAGTTTATGCATAAGTATAGATATTGAAAATTACTGAAATTAATACCAGACTCTCAGTAATAACGTATTTAAACCATTAATATTTATTAAACTTAAGTTTGAAAACATTACCAAGCAAATACATAAATAATTTTAAAAGCGTTCTAGAAAAGTTTCCAAGCAACATGGAGAAGTTGAGACGCCTCGGAATTGTAACTTTTTTATTGATACTATACGTCTCCACTACAGCCACAATAAATATTGATTCAATTTAATTAAAAAGTTCTGAAATAACTAATTTAAATTGAGCATAAAGTATAGGTAAATCGATAAATAAAACATTTAACTTAGAAGCATTTTATGTAGTGTTTGAATCAGGTTTTCTTGTGGTTTGTGAAATAAGAGATAAGAAAATTCTATTGCAATTTTCGTTATTTCAAATGCTGGAAGTTATGTGTCGTATGTTGAAACTTGGCAGTTAATAATTACACTTGAAAAAATTTTCTATCTCAATTCTGAAACTATACATTGCAATTTCTAAATTCCATCTAAATAGAAAGGAAGTGGGAATACAAAATAAGATGAGACGTCCAACAAGGGGGAACCCTGTTGGACGTCTGAAACTAGTAAATAAAAAAAAGTAAAGTAGAGAGAAATGAATATTTAATATCATGATATGAGCCGGGATAAAATATGTCTCTTTTTGTGGTTTCGCCACAGTTAAAACTTTCTTTTTCTTTTCACCTTCAAGAATAAAAGCGTAAGGAGTTTCGTTAAAACGTACTTTTCCAGTGACTTTATCAAACAGATCAAATGCAATTTCCTATCGCCGGAAAATATTCTCTCATGTTTTAAGAAACAGCAGCGTGCCACAAAACTTAGTTATTACACCATTTTAACAAATTCACTCGAGAGATATATACATACCTACATAATACACGCATATATATATATATATATATATATATATATATATATATATATATATATATATATATATATATATATATATATATATATATATAAATAATAATATATATATATATATAAATAAATATATATATATATATATATATATATATATATATATATATATATATATATATATATATATATATATATATATATATATATATATATATATATATATATATATATATATATATATATAATATAAATAATATATATATATAAATATAAATAAATATATATATATAAATATAAATAAATATATATATATAAATATAAATAAATATATATATATAAATATAAATAAATATATATATATAAATATAAATAAATATATATATATAAATATAAATAAATATATATATATAAATATAAATAAATATATATATATAAATATAAATAAATATATATATATATATATAAATATAAATAAATATATATATATATATAAATAAATATATATATATAAATATAAATAAATATATATATATAAATATAAATAAATATATATATATATAAATATAAATAAATATAAATAAATATATATATATATATATATATATATATATATATATATATATATATATATATTAGGGTGGTCCATCTCTATAGGGTAAAAAATTTAAGTTTGAAATTTTATTCCTCTCACCCCCTAAGTTGTTCCATATTATAAAAAAAATTTTTCACAAAAATTTAACCAGATTGGATATTCTGGGAAAATGGACGCGCTTTTCATTTGAATGGAAGTGGCAAGCTTAGCAAGCGGTCTCTACTAAAAACATAGTAAGGTCAATGACTTACTTACAGTCACTTACCTACAGCAATTGGTGAATCATTGGGACATGATCTTTATAGACTTAGCATAAGTAGGTCGACCATACGGCGTTGTCGGCAAAAGTTGCGTAAAGAAAGGGCTGAAAATATAAAGAAGCTCTAAACAAAACTGAAATAACTGCTGGAGTAATTCATTGCGACGGAAAGGTTCTAACTGTAATTACTGGTAAAGAAAAAGTTGAGCGACTTACTATTATCCTAACTAGCGGAGATAAGGAGATGTTTGTTGGGTGTTCCAGTTTTACCCGATGGTACTGGAAAGGAACAAGCCGACGCTGTATATCAGTCGCTACTAGAATGGGACTTAGAAAATGAAATGAAGGCTTTATGCTTTGATACGATAGCATCAAATACGGGTTATATCAATGGCGCATGTACTTTATTAGAGCACAACTTAAATACAAATCTTATGTATTTACCATGCAGGCACCACATTTTTGAGATAATACTTAAAAGTGTATTTGATGTTAAAATGCCTGCATTATCAGGTCCTAATGTACCCATTTTTAAACCTTTCCAAGATTCCTGGAAAAAATATCAATAAACCAATTTTAAATCTGAAATTGATTCAGCATATATCAAAAATACTTTAGACGATGTTTCTGATGATATCTTAAAATTTGTAAAGGATACTTTAAAATTACAACAACCAAGAGAAGATTATCATGAATTATTAGAACTAACAGAAATCTTTCTAGGAAATTCATCAGATAATACTTCTTAAGGGCACCCGGAGCATTTCACTACGCCAGATGGATGTCAAAAGCAATCTATTCATTAAAAATATTTTTTTATTTCGTAATGAATTTAAGCTAACACTAAAAGAAATGTCAAGTTTGTCAGATATATGTTTTTTATCGTAAAAGTTTATATCAAGGCATGGTTTACCGCACCGTTTGCTATCAAGGCACCTTATCATGATTTGGAGTTTCTCAAAAGTTAATGAATTACAAAATGTTGATCCTGTTATATCTGACATTTCAGTACACAAAATACTAAATCACTTATGATATTTGAACACAGAAAATGTCGCACTGGCTTTTTCGATGATAACATACAAAACAAATGAAAATAGATATGGTAAAAAGCATTAACGGATACTGAAGTGCAGAAGACGACATCCGGTATAACCGTGTTTTGCTTAAGAAAAAGTGATTTAGAATCATTTTTGAATAAACCTATTCTGATTTTGTGTCTTGCGGTACAAAATCTTTTTTTTGCAGATTTAATATACATTTAGATTTTTTAACAATGATCCTGAGACTTGAAATCTGACACCAGATATGCCAAAGCTTTTGAAGTTGTTAATAAACTCAAAATTATCAATGATTCAGCTGAACGAGGGATTAAGTTGATTAGTAAATATTGCAGTATTTTAACACAAAACGAGGATCAAAAACAATATTTATTGACAGTTGTTAATGACTATCGCCGCCATTATCCCGATGCTAAAAAATCAACGGTCATAAAACCATTTCAGTAGATTTGTTAATATGTTAGGTTAGTTATTAAGTTTCTAAACATGTTGATGCATAATAAATGTTTATTCTGATAAATAAAGAGTTTGTCAAAATTTACTTTGAAGTTTAATTTCTATAACAACAAGTACAATAATAATTATAGAAAAACCTATTTTTGCACACTTGTGGTCTTGGCGTGTCCATTTAGGATTTTCCGATTGAGCTAAAATTTGGTGGTATTAAAATTTCTCATGAAATAGAACAGTCTCAGGGGTTGAGCCGAAAAAAATTAATAGTTGAAAAAGATGGACAACCCTAATATATATATATATATATATATATATATATATATATATATATATATATATATATATATATATATATATATATGTATATATATATATATGTATATATATATATATGTATATATATACATATGTATATATATACGTATATATATATATATGTATATATATATATATGTATATATATATATAATATATATATATATATATATATATATATATATATATATATATATATATATATATATATATATATATATATATATATATATATATATATATATATATATATATAAAGAAATAGAAGGTCACTGCGGGATGAGATGTAACAGGAAGCGTGATAATGGGTATTGCCCGCAAAAGATGTATCCGTCGACACAGCCACACGGGGGCACTATAGCCGCCTGCGTGGGAAGCTTTACCCAGGGCTGGGCACAGCAATGGATGAGATGTAACAGGAAGAAAGGATAATGGGTATTGCCCGCAAAAAAGGATGAATCTGTTGACACGTGTTTCTGAGTCACTACTGATTCATGATGCTCGTACACACGGTTCTTCAATTGCAGCAACAAATGCGACTGGCTCCCGTTTCCTTTGTTGTTGAACCTAATTGTACCCCATATCCTTACAACTTATAGCCGTCATGATTACGAGTAGTGACTCAGAAACACGTGTCGACGGATTTATCCTTTTTTGCGGGAGCAATACCCATTATCCTTTCCTTCCTGTTACATCTCATCCCGCAGTGACCTTCCATGCTTTGTTACTCTAAACCCGGGTAGGGATACCACACAGGCAGCTATAGTTGCCTCCGTGGCCATATTGTCTGATGCCCTGTAAACACGGGCTCTTTCATTGCAGCCACAAATGTGCGACTGGCTTCCTGTCAGTGGTTTCCTTTTGTGTTGTTGAACCTAAGTTAAAATCTATAACCTTACAACTTATAGCCGTTATGATTACGAGTAGTGACTGACTCAGAAACACGTGTCGACGGATTCATCCTTTTTTCTAGGCATACCCATTATCCTTTCTTCCTGTTATACATATATATATATATATATATATATATATATATATATATATATATATATATATATATATATATATACATATATATATATTCGCGGGTTTAATTACGAACAGTAAAAAAATGAATAATTATCGGGTATGCCCGTATAAAGAAAAATAGCAAGGTGTAAAGAATGCAAATTGCAAATGGCAGAAAGATGCAAACCGTGGACACGTGTTTCAGACTAATTGGTCTTCATCAGCACGGTAGCTGAGTTAAAATGATGGACAAAACTTTCGGAGAAAAAGACACAAAGGGAAAACCACTGACAGGGAGCCAGTCGCACTTTTTGTGCTTCCACTATCTCTCTCTATATATATATATATATATATATATATATATATATATATATATATATATATATATATATATATATAAATTCCGTTTTCCGGTAATCCGCGTAGGTGAGCTAGGCCGGGAGGAGAGGGGTGGCTGGGCCGGAACCCGGCAGAACGCTCATCAGCCATCTCGTTCTAACTGATAACTGCTTACTGCGGCTTCTGGTTACTCGAACTGAAATTCCAGAAGCCGCAGTAAGCAGTTAATGGTTAGAACCCGAAGATGGCAGATGAGATTCTGCCGAAACGGCGTTCAGACAACCACGGTCCCTCTCGGGGCCTATCACCTACGCGGGAGTATACCCGGAAAACGAATTTAACATTCACCACCCCTAAAAACTTCAAATAACATATATATATATATATATATATATATATATATATATATATATATATATATATATATATATATATATATATATATATATATATATATGTGTATATATATATATATATGTATATATGTGTGATGATGGCATATGTGATTCTGCCGAAACGTCGTTTAAGCATCTACGATCTCTTTAGAGACCTATCAGCTACACGAAAATACATCCGGAAATCCAGCACATCATTTAAGGGCCGTGGAAACTTAAAGAGGAATATACATATAATACCAGATGTAAATAAAACCTGGCTCACCCCCTCTATATTAATTGTTTATAGAAATAAATTGATGAACTTAATTTTAATATTATTATACACATAAAATTGCATTGGAATATCGTATTTTAATTTTTATGCACTTCGGGTTTCGCCGAGAATTACCCTAACTTTCTTATTTTAAATGGGACATCCCGTAACTATTTTTACATTTTTGGAATTCTGGATATAACAGTATACATTTTTCTTTGATTTTTTATTTATTTCTTTTTTAACGAAAATTTTAATTTTTGATTTATTGTCGTGATTTACAAAAAATGTTTCTGACAGGGTTACTTACTATTGCAAAAATTGAATTACTGGTTTATGATAAATGCTGAGTTACATAAGAGCCTTCAAAGGTGAGAAAATGGGTTTTCCTGAAAATGCATATTTGTCAAATCTCAAAATGGTAGCTCATCACGATATTTAAAAAATATGTACATCTTTTTACGATTACAGTGATACCCATAACTTAGCAATTCAACAAGAATTTAGAGTATAAAAATCAAAATTCTTCTAAATAAATATAATGTAACACAAAACTCGATACACAAAATAGTGAGTTGTGAAACAATTATCTCAAATAAAATTATTTGTTTAAAATACCTGTCCTCACTAGTACACTTAAATTACGCCTACTGTAATGCTAGTATAGCTTTTATTTACTTGATAACTATTTTGACAGCTATTGGGACAGCCGTCCTTGTTTATATTAAAGATTGTCATTAACCAAAATTGATGTTTGCAGATTCGGTTACAAACAATCGTTAATAAACAAGGACGGGAGAGAACACCGGCCGATTTTTCTTAAACTATCTGAACGAGATTCTGTCGAGAAATACACTTCATATACATATTCAAGAAACATAACAGTCGCCGTGCTGTTAGGTTTAAGAAACTGTTTATATACTGCTTGAAAATAATGGCTAAAAGCTGTTTTGAGAAAAAAATTTCTTCTTTTATAAGATTTTTATTTATATTTTAGAGTGCAGTTGACATATTCTATTACTTTGAAACATATGAATTCGTTGTGAAATATGATTATAAACTGCAAGTAGGAATATATTACAATAGGGAGAAAGTATATACAAAGGGGAGGCGATGGGGCATAATTGCGAACATAAATTGTGCTGAATTCATTTTACAACGTAGAATAGGTACAGCACTTTGAAAATTTTGTTATTGAGATTCTCCTTGTGTGCACTGACACTTTTACTTAAAAAATCACTTAAGACAGATGGTTGAATTGCAAAGCCAGTAATATAATGATTTTTATAAGGATAGAGAAAGTGTTATGACATAAAAATACCATATTTCCACAGTATCCTACCTTTGATATCTGCAGAAATTTCATCATCGCAGTAGATCATATTTTAAAACATCTTTCTGTTTTTTCTTTCGTAATTTCTTGGATAATAATTATTATCATGACTAATTTTTTAGCAAGAAATAAGAAACGATGAGTATTAGGTTGAGATATCTATATTAGCCGTTGAATTCCCGTTTACAAAATGCAGCCACACCATTTTAAATATCATCCTTGAGTCTGAGATGAGAAATATCTTTCACTGCTGAGAACAAAATCTATCAGAGTAGTATTTACTGCCAAGAATGTTCTCTCAATTGTTTCACATCCTGGATGTGATATAACTGCGCGTCCAGCTATGTATGACCTATACATCCAGATGTTGTAAAATGCTTCTGCATTTGCTGGTTATACCTACATCTTCAAAGAATTTTGAGTATTGTCTACTCTTGAGGAAGACGACTGTTAGTTTGTTCAACCTGAAATTTCACATCAATAGTCTATATGTCCTCTTCGACCACGATAAGAGCGTTTCTCGCTCTCTGGAGGCATACAGTTTATGGTCATTCATGCATGGGTAACATTGTGACTCCGGTTACTCAGTAGACCAAATTGAAAGAGTTTAAATGGCATCCGCTCTGTCGTAACTCTATTTGCATCTAAATCTATGGTGAAGCGAGTACTCCAGAGAGACAACAGCTCTTCAGTGTATCTCATTAGATATGTCGAAATTGCAAGTCGTTGAAACAAATGCAACAATAGTTCATGAAATATCGTGTCAAAGGCCTTGTAATAATTAATCCAGGCAATTGATAGATTAAGCTTGTACTTCACAGAGTCTTGTGTAATATAGGCAACTATCAGGGATTGACCTGCCATAACTAGCACCACAAGTTCGTGTATCTGCTGGATGATCGAACCAAAACACCTCAATGTTCTGACGTGCAAGATTGAGCACAGTTTTCGTCCCTCAGCAAACCAATTTGCGGAATCTGCTGTTTCTTGTTCAACCATAAATTGAACATCCTGGACAGACGGCAGTCAGTAGAAGTAAATTTCTTCCACCACCAGTGGGAAAGAGAGGTTCTTAGTACCAAATAGGGTGCTTGTAACCTGATTCGCGCAAAAAGATAATTGATCTCTAATGACTGATGAGTTGTTGGGATAAGGCGCGATGCTCTGAATGCATTTGGCACCGAAGTGTATGCAATCGTACCATATATTCCATGGCTCGGTCTCGCTCTACTCGTAGCGGGTCCACCAGGAGTTTCCTTGTCCATTTAGAGCATCCTTGGTAAGGCCTCACCTGACCTCCATCACATTGAGGAGGATGCACCGTCCTTTGTTTTGTGTCGGAACGAGAGGTTAGGGGTATGAGAATGGTTAGTATCCCACGGTCGACATTTCTCGGGCAGATTTGCAGAGGCACCTCATTCCATCCCTGGGTCAATGGGAACACATTATTGTTTAAACGTTTATATAACGTTAATTAACGTTTTGTAACGTTAATTAACGTTTTCGTAACGTTAATTAACGTTATATAAACGTTCAAACAATAATGTGTTCCCATTGGGGGGGGGAGGATGCTGCGTGAAGGATACTATGTCCGATTTTACTATATTATGATTATTAATATTATAACAAATTTATTAAAAATAAACATAATTCTGATTTGGTTTGCATTTTTATGTACAAAAACAAATCTCTATTGGATACGCTTCAATAATTGCATTTATTTATTTTTAGCAATAATGAAATAAATAAATAAGTAGTAATGTATTCCAAGAAAGATTACTGATATCATTACCTTATGTGTAGAAGTAGACATTACAGATTCAGAAAAACGAAAAGTATGATTTCTTTATTTTTCCCTAATGGAAGAGTTAATATTGACATTATTTAAAACGAATCCACAAGATGAGGGTAAACTTCTCATAACAAAATGTATTATAACGTGTTACATTATATATTAGAAATTTCGCCTTATTTTATACTGTATATATTTCTTAAGATATAACATCCGCCCAGTATTGATTTTTTTTTGAAGTCTGGCTTAAAAAACCAATCGTTAACTTTAGGTACTAATTTATTAATAATTATATATTATTAGTATAGCCGTGAAAAAGAGGAATATTCATTAAGAAATTCTCATGTAACTTATTTTACTTTACTTATATTTATTATATATATTTAGGCGAAACGACGTTGTTAAAACAGCAAGGGAACTCACCTTGCAATTACTCAAGCTCGACTCCGGGAATACGATAAATTCTCTTTTCTCTTTCCCACTGAGTTTTTCTACCCTCATTGCAAGCGACTTGCCCACCTTCATTGCAGCTTGGGGTGAGAATATAATCCTCTGTTCGTCAGTACGCTACTAAATTGTAAACTGAGTAATATACCAAATACCCTAATAAGAAAATCATATAATATTCACAATTATTTACATTCAGATTTATGTGCTTTTAAAATATAAATTCATAAAACTATAAATACAATAAATCAAAAATATCTGTGTGTTGTAGTATATATACATAGATTCACATTTACTGTATATAGAAATGCATTATGACGTAGACAAAATATTAAGTAATTTCCAGATAAAAGGCGCAAATCAAGAATAAATTACTTTCCAATAGTAGAGTAAAGTAATATTCAAAATATATGTCACAATTTGCTAAAAAAAGGTATTCCGATTAAATTTTTATTACTTTGGCGGAACTTCGGTAAAACTTAACAAGATCCTGCACACGTGAACGCAATGCTTCCCATTGGTAGCACATACACGTTAATTGATTATCGCTTCGGTCGGAAGTCGTCACTGACTCACCTTCTATTGGTGCGTGGCCTCTGTATTCGATTTATTGTAATTGGCCAGCCAGGGTCACCTTTTAATAGTTAGCGGCGCTCTCAGATAATAAGTCAAACGTGCCGAATTGTTACTACAAAAATAATCTTACTATACTTAAATGAATCCCTCATCGATGAGAAGAATTGTGAAAGGATTGACTTTAAAAACTTTTAAACGAACAAATTTGAACATACATATAATCAACGGAGGTTATACAGATTTATTGAATTATGCTTATCAATTGGAGAGTTCAAAAAGAAACCAGCAGTATTATTACATCTTCCGAATTTTAACTTTCTAGGTGATTTTCCCCAGAATTAAAGACCCGATCGTAATCGATAGGTGGAAATACAGTAATTTTATATATAATTAATCGGAATTAGTGGCTGGAACGAGGTCCAAAGTGTTAATTGAACGGGTACCGATGCTTGAGATTTTAGTGGCGCCTCAATTAATTGGATGAAGTTGTTGCTAATTGCAAGGCTTTAGCCTCGCTACCTAGATTTCATTAAAATATATCAATCAACTCAAGTTTTGGACTATTGTTGCCACATTTTGATTGTTTTCTTGGAGAAAGTCGGCTTTTTTAGAAGCATTCGCATATACGGACAAATACCATCCTTTAAATCGAAAGAGTCATTGGTATTTATAACTTGACTTTGTCAAATAGGACCTATGGTAAAACGTTTAATAATTATAAATTTGATATCGGCATTATTAAAGCAACATATGAAGCAAATTTTCATTTAATTCTGCGTAATTTATATGAGAAAATGCAAACGTATACATCAAATAGAAAGCATTTTTGTTTAATTCATAACAATCATAACTAAAACCAAATATGTACATATATGCCAGTGAATATGATTGAAACTTTTATAAATGCACGAATGTAAAAATCTATTATGTATATGTAAAATTCATTTTAAAACCGATACAATTATTATTTATAGTAGATAACCAATAGAATATTTTTACATTTAGTCAGATAATTGAGTAAATATATTTTTGTTGCAGCAAACGAGAAAGACTAAAAAAAAGTTAGATTAGTTTAAAGTGACTACCAATAACGGTGGTGTGATGGACAGTGGCGCTTCCTTCCACTCCAGACGACCCGGATTTAAATCCGGGCCGGACCAAGTCGAGATCTACTAGATGAACAGACCAGTTCGCATCATTATCTTTCGAAAAGGGATGTAAAACGGTGGGTTCGGTGTATTTGCGATGTGAGCACGTTAAAGATCCTTGCGGGAGATTCAGCAAAATTTTCAATTTAGAGATGCTGGTGTCCACACAGGCACATATGAACTTTGTCCTGGTGTCGCGTCGGTGAGACATCCTTGAACCGGCAATTAATTTCTTTGAAATGAATGCGTTATTATTTCTCAACAATTAGAAATACTTTAAATTTATATGCATGGGTGGTATCTGATAAATGAAAGGAACTGTAAATTTATCACCTAATTGGGTTCACGCCATATTTTTCATCGTCTTTGTGATAATTCGAAATAAAAATCTTCTCGATTTCAAAGGACTCCCTCCTGTAACAAAATTAACGTTTTACAGCGCAGTATTTTTTTCATAAAAAAATTTCCCCGTGCTTTAAGTGTTAATATTATTACACGAAGTGCTTAAAAAGAGAATAGGTATTACTCCGGAAGCGATGAAACGGCACTGAGAAGATAAAAAGTATGGCGTAAAATCCCAGTCAAATAATAAATTTCTAACAAGCCGTGTCATTTTAAATAGAATTATTTTTTATGCTAGTTAAAATTATAGAAATAAAAATAATATTTGTCTATTATTAATTTGCTTTATTTAAGATTGTTACCTGGAAACAGAAACGGTTTCTAATTAAAATAATTACGTTCGGAACTACGAAGTTTCAAATAACGTATAATAAAATTTGTCAGTTCCCTGGGAATTTTTTTATGACTTTAAAAAACACCGAAAAATAAAAATACGAAAACACTCTCGACTTTGTATATGTAGAAAGAGTTCTTATATGACATTTTACCACTACCTTCTCAATCTTTTATGTATGCCTTTCCGATGATTTTATGGCACATGATAAACAGAAATGGTGAAACAAGCGGAAATATACGAGGAATTTCCAACAATTTAAGTAACAAAATAGTAAGTGTTCATATCCGTTTGATGGATACTAAACTGTGTCTCATTCAGTTTTCGAGTTAGAAGAAAAAACCTTAGGATCATTTATGGGTTGTATTCGAGGGCATAAAATACAGCGAAATTAATAAAAAAATAAAGGTACTCTCACTATGTACCGCGAAAAAGAAAACACCACTCAATTATGGATAACGGTATTTCAGAATTATTATTCTTCATTAGCGCAGCATGGTATCTGGATAGATGGATATATCGAAAATAACAACTAAACAATAGTTAGAAAGTACAGTACATAGTACTCTATACACGTTTTCCTGTCAGTTAGACCAGTTTGCGCAGCCTCATAGATAGTCAGCACACAGAACCTTATATGCTCTATCTGTTTCAATCTAGACCCTACAATCTTTGACTTGAGTGCTAACTTGTTGTTCTCTATCTATTCCATTCCTTAAGCTACGCTGTGCTGATGAGGAATAATAATTTTGGAAGACTAGTCTTCGTTACTGCATCGTATTTTAATTTTTTAGGGTGCATGATACGAGTTACTTTAGTTTAATTATTCCCCCGACCACGCAATCTCTCATTCTGGCGTCATCGTCAATCGTCGCAATTTCGTTACGAAAGTCGCGTTTTAAATCTTCAAAAGTACGAGGACGATTACCGTATTATAACTCTTTCTTTTAGGTATCCACATAAAAAGAAATCGGGAACAGTAAGGTCTGGGGAACGGGCAGCCAAGGAATTTCAGCATAGTGTGAATAATGATGCAAGACTTCCATCGTTAATTGCGCTATATGACATGTAGCACAATCTTGTTGGAAATACAGATCCCTGCGATTCACTTTCAGTGTTTCCAGTGTTGGTAGAAGCAAAAATTGTAACCGTACCATTCACAGTTAACGGTAACTGCCTCTCCGTAGTCGTTTTCATAAAAATATGAGCTAACTATGCCAAATGTTCCAACGCGCGCCAATATCCATTTGGCATGATGACGGTCTCGGATGCTAGGGCCAGTCATCGCTGTAGACCTGGACCGGCCTCGTGCAGGGTGGGTTAGCTTACTTTACGAACGGCCCCACTCACAAGTGTGAACGGTGCCGAAGATTTCGGCCAACCTCCCTAGATCCTGGCTGATGAACCCTGCTGGCTAGGGCCTCTTCTGGCGCTCTTTTGTCTTTGTCTTCTTTCTTCGCCAGCTTGTCACCCCCGGGGGTAGTCATCTGTCTGTCAGGGACTGTGTGGATATTCTGTGACTTGGGATTGACTGCCAGTACACAGTGTCAATTGACACATTCTCATCTGGATCATCGGATAATGTGAGGATGAACTGTGTAGCTCTAGGAGGTGAAGGCTTAAGTGCTTTCTTAGCACTTTCGTCCTTCAGGGAGCCAGGGGGACAACGGGCACTGGTCGGTTTACTGACCAGCGCCCGCAAGGTTTGTGGGAGGGTGGTTGGTCGTGTCATGTCTTTTCCGTGGGTTTGGTCCATCTGTAAGGGAAGTATTAGTTATACTTACCCGTTATCCAGTAACTGTACCTTCGGCCTCTTGTGCCTCGGTGCGTCAGCCGGATCATAGGAGGTGGCCTCCTGATCAGCGGGTTCCTGTGCTCCTCAGCTAAGGTGTACAGTTTCTTCGCTCTATCCCGGATGATTTCGGTGACTGGTCTGTACTCCAGGTCCCTGAAGATGTCAGCGTTTTTAACGTACCATGGTGCGCCCACTGCTGTCCTGATGGCCACGTTTTCCACGGCTTGGATCTTCTTCAGATAGGTCTTCGCTTGGTATTCCCATGCTACGGAGGCGTAGGTCAGCTGTGGTCTGATGAGTGCTTTGACTAGCAGAAGCTTGTTCCTCAGACTGAGCTTGCTCTGGTTCCCTACCAAATGTTCCAACTGCACACCGCACAGTTACTTTTGAAGAATGCAATAGTCTTGCAATTCTTGGGGATTTTGATGAGACCAGTAACACATGTTTTGTTCATTTACAGAACAAATTGAAGTGAGATACATCACTCGTTAATTAAACTTGTAACATCCTTAACAACTTTTTTTATCAATGTGGGGGGTGATACTCCAGACGAATGATAATGTTGTACAGTTTTACACTAGTAATAAATTAAACGTTTCATTGTTATTTACAATAAAAAAATATAATTAATGCAGACAACTACAAACATATAAATACAATTAAATCAGAAACCATTGAAATAAGTATAAAGATGTTAAATCTAATTTTGCCATACTGTGTAAATTTAATCGTAAATATTATTAATCTGTCATTGTCCACCAGCCAATTTCCCAGTATATGGTAAACCGCCATCATGCTACCAGTTCCTAATGTGGATAAGTGCAGTGAATTAAAAAATTTTACACTTCTTAGTATTTTATTTGCACTATCAAAATAAATAAAAATTTATCGCTAAGCAACTTAAAATATATCAGGCTATTTCAGTGCTTTATGTGGCCAGCTCATAAACTAGTGATTTATGCCAGATTTATTATATGCCAAGTGCACTTAAAGATAGTTTTGACTTAAAGGAAGTTTTCAAGAAGTTATGTCAAAACTAAATTATCTTTTAGTCTTTATTGGTGTATAACTGACTTATTAAGGAATTTGTCAAGCCTTCAATAAAACTTTATAGCTGTTAAGTCCAAGTTAGGAGTATTGAGTGTTATAGAGAATTTTGGATGTATTGTGTGTGGTTTTATAATATCTTTATAAAATTATCTTAGGGTAGTTGTTAATGCCCGGTTATAAATCAAAAATGCTTTGAGATCACCAAGTTCCCGGTCGAACCTTCATAAAGCCAACAACTTATTAGAGTTTTCATTAAGTAGACAAAAATCTGTAATAAATCAATATTAAGCATAAAACAGTTTGGTTCCCTTTTCCTAGAATATAATGTTTTAAAATATCATTATAGTCGGGCCGCTGTGAATTGCAACTTTCGTCTTAAAGAGTCAAATTCATAAATAATGTTATTCGGTTCAATTGTCAGAGGTACTCAAACAATATATGATACAATTTTCGAAATTCCACGCAGTTCAGGTGTTCGCTGTTGTACAGCACGAACAGGAAATAAGGATCACCATTTCCGTTTTTCGCAGGTGAAATGGTTCTTCACCATTAGTATAAACAACTGATGTTCATCTCGAGTCGAGTCTCGAGTTGAATGTTTTCCTTTCGAATGATTCATGATTGTTTTGATATAAATATTTTCGAATAAACAAATTCACAGTTAGCATACGTGTTATCACTTCTGCTACCCTAAGTTTAGAAAAACGTAAAATGAAGAATTTATTTATTTTCCGGCGAGACTATATTATTTTATTAGAACTTTTAGGTCTTATCTAGGTTACGTAAATAGATTTTCTATATCAGGGATGCAAAATTTTACCTGCTCAAAATCTTTTCTAGTTAAAAAACAGGAGATAAATGTTTGAATTAATTTCAAAATAAAAACACAAATACATCCATTTACTGTTTGACATTCACTGTTTACCAATCTTACGATACAATCATCCTACAAAGAAGTTGTAAATAAGACGCGGATGTGTATACATATATGCTGACAATTGAAACGAATAAAATTATTTATGATTTTGAATCTTTGAAGAAATTTGCAATTTTACATCGGCTCGACTATACTGAATAAAAGATGACGGAGGCACGCAGAGCAGAGGTGTGTATCGTCGCGAAAACTGAATTTTTAGGTTATGATATCCGGGCACCATAATTCCTATAAACTTTAAAGTGGTGTGTTATGTGCTCAAAGGGTTTAAAATGGATTTTAAGATAAGCCTACAAGTTTCAAGAAATATGGTAAGGCCGATGAGGCATAAAATGTACTTTTACAAGAACAAATCAACATACTTATAAAGAGTAATTGGTAACTTAATATGCATTTTAAGACAACACATGTTTGAAGTAGAATTGTCAAGACTAATAGGGTTTATATGAACCGCCGCCATTATTTCTAGCGGCAAGATGTGTATAACGGTCAGAATTGGGAATGTTCCGGATTGAACTAAAAAATGTAATTTGTATCTATTAGACATATTTTCTAAAGCAATTTACTAATACTGAACCATATTGTGGGTGGATGGTACCGATTTATTTATTTTTAAGTCACCGAGAAAAACATTACCCATGTATTTCTTAAAAGTTGTGTTTTTAGGGAGCGCACGAATTTTTAAGAACTATCTAACCCATGTTTTGCAGTAAACTTAGCGTCGTTGAAAATTTTATCCCACTATGAGGAGTCTCAATACTTCATTATAAGTACATACATCTATAAGCTGAATCGTTCTCAGTTGTCGCCATATGTTCATTACTATGCATGAGACCCAAATACAATATCGTGCGTGGATAAAGTGATCGTAGCACTAGATTTATTTGCATTTATGTTTACTTCATTAAATACAAAATGTCCGCTAAAAGCATTTTAAGTTTTAATATAGCACTTAGCCTAAACCAAGTATAGTTTTATAATAATACCCCTCAAATACTCTACGAATCAAGATTTGAACAATTCGTTAAAACTTGAAAGTTTTAATAGTAGTTTTAAAAAGAAGCATGTAGGCCTTCTCTAGGTGGGCCCCTGTACACTTATACGAGTTTTAAATAGGTTTTATGGAGTTCTTTCAGACTATTTACGTTTATAAGTACTCTTAGAAATAAGCTTTGAGGATATCTTATAGAGCATTTTAAAGTGACTGTCTGAAATTACATAAAATTAATAAAATGTCAAATATTTAATGGCTTGCCTATTGTCTTTTATTTTCCTATGCAGCCTTGTTAGGGCTGCACACATATTAGCGGTGGCGGTGTCGACAGCGTTCAAACGCGGTCTTTAGAATCAAATTGTCTTTTACCCAGTTGTCCCAATCTGTCGACGATCCGCTGTAAGCGGTTTCTACATCGTTCTAATCTGCTGTAGCGGACGCTGCTTGCTTAGTTCATCCACGATCTGCGATGCTGACTACAAAAACGCCAGAAGGAAATATAAAGTTAATGGGTACAAGTGGGACGTTTACATAATTTATTTTTAATACATACATTTCCCCTCAAATTTAAATTAAGGACTAACAAATTATTTTCCCCACAACAGATTTGATTTCTCTTTTGCGTCGGTCACCTCAAGCGCCACCGCGTAAATGTTGTGCAAGCTTCTAAAATGCATCAATCGGCCGTGCGCCACATTGAGTATTTCAATAAATTCACTTTTTTAAGACGCACGGATGGAATTTACTCCACAGTAATTTAATATCATTTGTAAAAGTTGAATAGTGCTCTGTAATCTGGTAAATATCGTTAATGAAAATGGTAAAGGAAGAGTTCCTGGAATAAAACCCTGAGGAATTTTCAGTATCCGCAGAAGAGTATTGGATTTAAAACTACGGCATTGCACAAAATAATAAGCATTTGACAGATAAAACCAAAAAAAAACATACGCAGGAGTATGGAAAATACTGAAATTCTTCGATGTATTCATAAGATACTGTATTCGCCATCCATCAATCTTTGAAAAAAAATCTAACAAAACAATTTTCTTTCCTTAGTTTAACACATTAATCTTACGAGTTCTATTTGACCATCACGAATAAAAATCCGATTGATTAATATGAGCGCAAATTGCGGCAGGATCACAAGAAAGGAGATGTCTTGATTAGACCGCATAATCCGTCTTCTACTTGGACCCTCAATAAAATATATGGCTTTCTTATTTGTTGACTCTAAAAGGCAATAGTTTTAAACTTTAAATGATGATGTTGACTTATAGCATATTAAGTTAAACAATGTTTTAGAGCAGAATAACAGTTAATACTATTTCAACAACTTAACAACGGCCCGTAGCAGTCGACGATAGTCTATAGAAGGGAAAGGGAATACAGATTAGATGTGGTGATATTTCGTGGTTAAAGCATTTCAATGTGGTAGTAGTAAGTCGGCGTAATTAGGTTTCTTGGTTTTCTCACATACCCCGGATATTCATATTAAAAAATTAAACGCAAAATTAATACACGCTGCCTGGTAATTATGTTGGATTTACCTGTGTGGTGAAGAAGGGTATGTATGTTTATATGCCGAGGATCTACGACCCCCATAGCATAATACGGCTATTCTATCAATAGGATTGATTTACACTACATTGAAACTTGTATTTTTTATTTAAGTATATGTATGTATTATACAGTGTTCGTAAAGTAATAAACCATAAATATTTAGAACAAATCCTCGAACACGTCGATTTTTAATTTCAGTTGTGCAACCTTATTCTTTATTGTTTTAGTTATGGCGTCATCACTGTTTCTGTTATGACGTCATCGATATTTCTTAATAGAACACCCTGTATATTTCTCCATTTTGGATTCTGAATCAAGGGCTGATTTCAAAGATGTGTTACACTTAGGTCTAAAATTGGTAAGTTCAAAGATACGGCCATTTTGAATATAAGAATTTACTAATTTTTCATGTTTTGTTTGAACAAATAATAGTCACTAGAACTAACGGTTAGTTAATAATGAAAACAGTTTATAGTAAGTGTTCGAACTGTATTCCTTGTTGTAGCTGACAGCACCCTAAACGACGAATAAAATGTTGCTGCTGAACCTTGTTTATACTTTCCTGAGAAATGTGTATTTCTGGTATAATTATCTCTTTTAATTCAACAATGTCTTCCGGTTTGGTTTTATAAACTAAGTTTTTTAGTTGGCCCCACAGAAAATAATCTAATGGATTCAAGTCCAGTGACCTTGATGGTCATTCGAAAGGTCCACGTCTACCAATCTACCAGTTCAGTAATATTTGGTCAAGATACCTTCGAACGTCTGCTGCATAATGGGAAGGCGCACCATTCTGTTAATACCACAGGCTTTCGTCAACATTTCCAGGATTAATTCTACTGGGAAATAAATTTAATAACGTTGGGATGAGATATCTCATTAAAAATTGGAGATATGCCGGTCCATTTACAGTTCCATCGAAAAAATGAGGTCCAATGATTCTATTTCTTACAATTCCCGCCCACACATTTACCTTTTTGGATACTATGTGTAATCATTGTAAGAATTTCAATTCTCTGCTTTACTGATACAATCATGTTATAAATTAAAATAAATCGACAACAATTATTGAGAAACCACCACTGGGGTAAAGTATTATTAAGCGATTCACTGCCAAAGACGATAATGATAAAATAAAAAAACAAACAAAAACTAGCCTACTTTCAAGAATAATAAAAAACGTGTTTATTTTACTTTTTTCTTTACTTGTTTTTTCTAAATAGCCATATCTTCCAACTTATCAATTTTAGACCCTAAGTGTGATACATACTTGTAATTAGCTGTTGAAGCAGAATCCAGAAATGGAGACATATACAGGGTATTCTATTTAAAAAAACGTCGATGAAGTCATAACGAAAACAGTGATGACGTCATAACCAAAAAAATAAAGGATATGGTGCGCAATTTAAATTAAAAATCAACGTGTCCGAGGATTTTTTCTATATATTTTTGATTTAAGAAATAATGAATTTATTACAGACTTTACGGACACAATGTATATGTAATCAAATGAGTCTACAAGTAGTTTCCATTTTAATTCTTTAACATTATGAAAAAAATCACATAATTTCGGAATAATTTATAATTGTTGCCGGTTAAAAAACGAATGAAAATACGCGCATTAGTCTATGGCCGGACGGATGTTGTCGTATTTCTTTCTTGTATGTTGCTGTGTTACAGTTGTTGAGAAAATATTTGCGATTTTGAACTACTTCACGAATTTAATTATTTTTCTGTGGCAGCAATCTTTTTCAAGAATACATTAATTTGCACACAAAAAAGTAAGTATATATTTTGCAATATAACCTCTTGGGAACTAAATTTAACTCTCGCCGCAACAGTATCTTTTGGACGTTTCGTGTTATACTGGTTTCTGATATGTAATTTAAAAATGCTCTATGCTTTATGTTTTTTTATTGTAAGATTGTCAGAGTCTATTATCAATGAAATAAGTACGCTGTGTCCCTAGATACACTAATAAATACGGTCAACGCTACAGTACGTTCTTCGGAGTCATTTTCTGCTTGTGTTTTAGCGCGTAATTAACCAGATGACGTCAAAATATTAAAATTCAAATCTTTGTTTTTTTCCCCACGTCATGGTACTAAAGAATTTAACGAATGAAAATTGTGGGAAATGCTCTTTAATCGGTACTGATTTCCCATCGGAATACATATTATTTTCTTGTAATTTTGCCTTTATTTTACAGCTGTAAAATGTTTTATATTCAAAAGTAACTTTTCCAAATGTTGAAATTAACAACTATCAAACAATACGGTTCAGGATGCCCTGGGGAAAGGAATTTCAACTTTTGCAACGTACTGTATAAAGCTTTGTTTGTCTACATCATAATATATTCATTATTCATTTCTAAAATTATCTCAAACTCTATACAGTTAAAACTTTTGTTCAAAACAAAATGTAAATTTAATCGAAGGGGAACATCTACTGAGTGATTCAGAATTATAAATTATGGCAGTATCACTTACGCATTTATTATCATTGGAGGTGGCAATATTTTAGAAAAAAAGATTAAAAATTTTAGATATTTTAAATAAGACACATTCTAAATATGTCTTTTGTTTTTAAAAGGCATCAGTAAAATGCAAAAACAAATCGCAATATACAAAAAATTGTACCCTGAATACGGTCAGCAATGACTAGTATTTTGTAACTAGATACTTCAATAATATGCACACAATATTAATGTCAGTTAGTCAGATGAAGCCACTTTCACCAAAATCTACATTCAACGTTTTAGTATTTACTTCCTCTACATCGCAGGAGACAAGAGATTGAATTGTTCAATAGTAACTTTCATAACAACTCGACCAAATTTTTTAACGTAGAACCACCGAACATGTGGAAAACCTCTTAAGAGTTGCTGCCCTAAAGGACCGTTTCAGTACAAACAGATCTGTGGCAAATAAGTGGCGACTATCCATCAGGTCCATTTTTCAAAGAATAAATTTCTTTGATCTTTGATCGTACCAACATCAACCTCATTTTGCCATTGACCCGAGGTTAGATTTGAGTGGTGCAAAGACTGTGTTCAGTATGATGTGTAATGGAGATGAATTTCGATTCTATTTGTAGGTTCACATTGGGCGCTGATAGAATATCAAACAGACAGAACACAATTACATGCGCACTATTCTTCAACGCATTTAAAAATTTGCCAGAATTTTATACATGGTGATTCCCGAGAAAAAAGGGACATACTGTTATGGTAGTTAGAGTTCACTTGAGCGAACTAGAAATGGTCATTGAAAAATGTCTGAGACCTTTTTTTATTGTGCTACAGGGTGATTTATTGGACTATGAAGAAAGAAAGACTGCACCCCTTTCACATACAAGTACAACGCCTTCATCTAGGAGATAACATAAACCATCTGGCATTTTGTCGGTAAATTGTTATCGTAGACGAGTTATTTACAGAACGTTGTTTATTGACGAGGCACAATTTACCATCCCAAGTAACAACTCTAAGATACTTTTGATTTATTTAGGTTTTAAAAGTGCTTTAACATGTTCAATAAAATGATAGTGGTTTTAAAATTACCTTAAGATAAACTAAAAGTTCTTAAAGACCACTGATTCTTATGCAAAGGATTTAATGCACTCTTTAAATTAAAATAAAAAACTGTTTGCTCCTAATGCCCTATTGATCTTATACTAGTTTTATAATACTCCTGACATTGGCTATTTTAAAACTAATTTGCCCTTTTAAAGAAGTAAATAGCAAGTTGGTTTTAAAACAATCCATTTAGGAACAAATGGTTTTAATGTAGTTTTATGGAGTATCCTTGATGTAGTCATTAAAACCCATTAAGAAAACTATTTTATCTTAAGCCTATATGCTCAATGAAATTCCACATTAAATCCTAAAACATAGTTTTTACTTTTTTAAAGAGTAAATTAAGAATATTTTAAAGTTCAAAGGTTTTAATTTAGTCAATTTGATTAAAAGAAATGCCTGTTGGATTTTTGATGACTTTATTAAAACTAATTCTACCCCCTCCATAATCGGAGAAAACACGCCATCTGCTCAATAAAAACTGATTGCTGATTTAGTGAACCAGTGCAGTCCGTGTACCTACTTTATGCATGAATGAAAACTAGAAGACATATTTAAAATGGAAAATATTAGTGACAAGTATTTTAAATTAAAACGAAGTCACTAAATCCAGCAATCACAAAACCGGCACAATTTTAAGGTTAGGATTTCATACGCGCGCCAGATCCCTTTAAATCAATAAGGCCACGAGTTTGAACATATTAAAACAACTCAGTTTTAAAAAGAAGAGTAAATAAATGTCTGGGAGAGTAATTGTACTTAAAGTGGTAAATAAAACGCTATTTTAAGTCTTGTAAGATTTAAAATGTTCTATTAACTTGCAATCAGTTTTTATCTAGACCACGCCATTTTTTATATAAGATACAGACCCGCCTTGATGAATATTTTCAATAGCCAAAGAAAAAAATATTATTGAAATATATGCGCTTTACATCCTCTTAAATAACTGAAGGACGGTGTGTCCAAACATGCAATTTAATAAAAAAAATGCATTTGGATGTTTAGATGCAAAATAAAAATTGACGATATTTTTAAAAAATTTTTTAGATAATAAAAAAAAACATTATATTGGTGGCGCTCGAGTTATGTAGAAGTATTTTATCATATTTTGTCAGAAAAGTGCCATCCGTTGGTAATTTTTACCAGAATAGTTTGCATTTGAATATTATTTTTGATCAGCTTTATATGCGTTACGTTTAAAATATTACCACACTCTGCCCCATTAGAGACTTGCCGTTGTTTTAACTATTTCACGCATAAAGTTGTCCGACTTTAAAACAAAATAAAACCCTTTTAGGATTAATTATAATGATTCTCAAGGCAATTTAGTCTGCTGCAATTTTATTTTAAATGCAAAACGTTTTAATACATAAATTTAAGGTTGCCTTGAAGAACTCTTTAAGAATATGAAATTAAAACTAAATGGTTTTTAATATAGTTTTAAAATTTAGTCTTCAAGATCCTTTTAGGATGGGCCCTTTTTGGCTAGAAGCTGCTTTATGGTGATCCTAAGCTTGTCTTGAGGATCATTTGGTTTTATTCGAAGTTTTATTGTATAATTTTTAAAGCGACCTTGGAGATCATAATAAGAGCATTAGTGTTGTTACCTGGGATAGATGGGATAAATAATTCTAGAAATGCCCACGTGTGGGCTGAGGAATACCCGCATTCCATAAGGGAGAGTCGTTCTCAACAAAAATTTTCTGTAAATATCTGGTGTGGATAAATAGGTTCACATTACTTGGAAGAGCGTTTAACGGGAGAAGTAAATTTGAATTTTCTACAAAATATTTTGTCCGGCAATTAGAGGATGCAGTTTTCAGAGGTATGCATTTTCAGCATAACGGGGCAGAAATGAGTTCTTTGAAGCGGTTAGGCACCACTTAGACAATGTCTATCAAAACAGGTGGATAGGTCGAGGAAGACCACATCCGTGGCCTGCTAGATCACCGGATTTTAATCCGGTGGATTACTTATTATGGGGACATCTAAAAACCATGGTGTATTGTGAAAATATTAATACAAGAGATAAGTTGATAGAAAGAATAAACAATTGTTGTAAAGCATTTAGGAATAATCCTTTAGTTATTAGGAAAGCTGTTGTAAATTTTTTACATTAAAATTATTTACTCATCTTGTAATTTTCTAGCATTGATTAGGCACGTAAATAGACCGTTACTACTATACCACACACCCACAATACGAGCTAATTCTGGCAAGTAGTTTAAATGATACGACCTTAATAAATGTTGGGCAAAACCAATAAATCACCCTGCAGCACAATAAAAAAAGGTCTTGGACATTTTTCAATAACCATTTTCTAGTTCGCTCAAGTGAACTCTAACTACCTTAACAGTATGTCCCTTTCTTCGTGAATCACCCTGTATGTTTCCTCAATGATTTATGATTTCTAAATGTCAGCATTTGCATTTCTTATTATTCTTTAAAAAAATCATAATAATTATTTTCTCCAGATAATAAATAAATAATATCAACGGTCAAGAAAAGAAAAAATGTATAGATAATAAATAAATATAACGTTACTTATCTGTTATGTTTCCTTCATTTTATCACAGTGACACATTCACCACAACGTTTTCGTTAATATTGTTTTATTTGATAAGGCAGCTCGCGGTGTTATGAGGGCGGATAAATAAACCGAATGTAACGAACCGTGATAAAAATATAATAAAGAAAAAATTATAACTGTGGTTTCATGCTAATGAGGTTTGCGGTGTTATTCATGTGTACGCCTGAGTATAAACTGTATGTAGACGTTGACAAAAATTATTTAAATATGTCAACAGTACAAATATTAGCATATTTTTTGGTACACATTTTGGCATGATGTAATGAGACGAAATGAATTTTAAAAAAATCCTTCAACTTCCCTAGAATATTACACTCAACCGCAAAATTAACCGGACACTAGGTTTCTTATGGCAAATTTGCGAAAACGCTCTGTATGTTGATTTAACATGGATACACAATGTAAACACATGAAAGAAATAATGTTTGAGTTTTTGGACTTGCACGTATCACGAGAATAATTTTTTGCTGCCTAATTTTTAGATATCTTTCAATAGTCAGCGTTTTACTTGTTTTACACAGCTCTTTAATTTGTTTCGATTGCTGTTTCTTGTGCTTCTTGCATGTTTCTGAGGTTTTCCGAAGAAAAGAGAAAGTTTTATTTTAAATAAACAAAGAAAATTTGCTTTTAAATGTTTCAAATTTGTATTTTCACTCTACACGTGTTTCGGCTTTTTAGGCCGTTTTCAAGAGTACAGATGAGGTACTCTTGAAAAGGGCAGTAAGCCGAAACACGTGTAGAGTGAAATACAATTTTGAAACATTTAAAACCAAATTTTCTTTTGTTTATTTAAAATATTTAATAACGTTTCACAAGGAGCCAACCGCAGAATCAGTACAATGTATGAAAAGTTTTATGTGAGAAATTTCGTAATGAGTCTTGAAGAAGCCGCTCAAGCTGTTGTTTTACATAATGATGGACGCATCATCTGATATATCGCCAACTTGCTTGGCATTCCTCGAAACACTGTATTTGACGCAATACAAGGGTTCCGGGAAACTGGTTCTTAATCAAGAAGACCTGGACAGGGGAGACCACGAGTAACAAATGAAGATGAAGACCGATTTGTTCTGCTCCAAATTCTTCGTGAACGGACACGTCCTGGTACAGCTTTGACTAGAAGATTGGTAGATGTTCATGGTACCTTGGTTTCGTCCGATACTGTACGAAGAAGATTGAGAGGAACAAAATTTAACACCTCATGTATAGTTTGTACGAAGTCAATTGAAATCGTATAAAAACTAAAATCCTGCAAAACCGTCGACATCTCTTTATTGTACATGGGCGGAGGTAAATAGAAATGCTTGTCATAAGAAAATGTTATACTTGTTTGAAAATTGTATTAATTTTTATTATTTTTTGTTTATTAGATAGGCTATTTTTGTTCATTTCGCCAATAAAATATTTTTGAAATATTATATCAGTTTTAGATATAAAGTCTAAATATTTAAATTTATTGGGTTTAGTTTTAAAGTTAACCCATACTATATTGAAATATGTTATTGCTCTGCAAGGACCAACGAGAAGGTATGAACAATGAACATATCTTTGCCAGGATGAGGGAATGGGACAGGTTAGATTAGCGAGGGCAAGGATGTTATATAGTAAAAAATAAAATAAAAGTTTCTTCTAAAATAAAAATAAAAATGTAAGTTTCTTAACCAAGGCAAAGAATTAGTACCACAAAAATAAATATTTGTTTAGATAAAACAAATAAAAACAAAATTAAAATATGTCTAGAATAAAGTAACTTAAATTAAAATTTCTTGTCAACTAAATAAAATATATTCCAAGAAATGTAACAATAAAAAAGTAAACTTCATACCTAATATAATATCTAAATATTTTGTTCTGAAAATATATGTATATTAAAAAAGTTAAAGGCTAAGAAGTTGACGCGTCCGAATCTTCACTTTCTGAAGAGGAATCATTACCAGGTTGAATTATAATCGGCGCATCTAGATACACTATATGCCTGTTTAGTTTACGATATTCTCTGATTTTTCCAAATAATCTACCCGAACTGCTACTATACGTCGTGATTCAATAATTACCATACGACTGTCAAGTTTTTTATGTTTAAAACCGCATTCTAATAAAACATTTCGTAGTGTATCTAAAGAACTATAATTATAATCAGGATAATCGCTTAATTTTTCTCGAATCATTTTTAACGTAGGAACTATATTTTTTTCATACATATTATAAATTATACGCCGTATTACATCTTTGGTAGCATCATCAATATTTTTTTAATTTCATATTTTTCCGTTTCCTATTAGTACCGTGATCTATAACATCTCCTTTTTTAATTACACGATAAATTTTTGATTTTGATATTTTAGTTAATTCGTTAATACGTTCTATTATTTCTTTCTCACATTTATCACGATTTTCGCTTTTTAAACGTTCATATATATTTAAAATAATGCGTTGACTTTGTACGTGTAAATCTTTATTTTGAAACTCTAAATTTATTTCGTCTTCCTCGACAATAACAGGCTCAACTATTTCGGGATTTTCGGGCGTTATTATATTATCTTCTGTTTCAAATGGTCTCCAGAAAGCAATGGTAAATTAGTAAATACCTAATACAATATCTTAAATACCTTTTATGTAGTAATAAATATTTACCAATATGAACACTAAGTATAAACCGAACCACCTTGATATTATAATAGGTATTTCTGCACTGCACTGGACAAATGTAATAAATAAATAGGTAACATCCGAGTCCACGTTGACTCCTGACTGATATAAACTCAAACACCCACCGACCAACCGGATTAACGAATATTCTGATCCCAGCCAATCGTCGCCCATCGTCCTCAAAACATAGCCAATGCCGGCACATCTCACAAGTTTCCGTAATTGCTGAGAAACGATTTAATGAGTTTTTTTATACTAGTGGGCCTGTCCGTTTTATTATCTTTAAAACACGTGCAGTCGAAGATGGTTCGTTCAGGCTGATTACATTGCCAGTCTCAGACTCACCTGCACAATTTCAACTACCATTTGATTCTCGATACCATTGCTAAATACATAGGACAAAATATCAAGTTAAGTGCGCACAGTCCTGTGCTTTAACAATGGTCAATTTCAATTGACTTCGTATAAACTATACTAGCTACTGGCCCTCTTTTGGACGCAGGTCATCGCAGGCAGTGCTTGGAATGACGATGCGTTATCTATAAGGATGTCTCATTTCACAAGATATTCATCTGATCGTCGCCAAAGAGTATTTAGACGACTTGGAGAACGATATGCTCAGTGCTGCTTTTCTCCTAGAGTACATTTCCTGGGAAGCTCGTACGGCGTAATTTTTGTCAATCGAATTTTGGACGCTGTGTTCAGTAACATTGAACAACTATCTTGAGCTTAAATTGTGGACATGTAACTGCTGCCAATAGACAGTCATTATCCTCTAAGCATAATATATGTTTAAATCTGTTTTTAGGAGAGTCTAATATTGTTTGTATTAACAGCTCCCTTGCATACTTAAATTATTTTTTTAGACCTCAATTTTTCTAATTTATTTTGAAGAGATACAATATTTGGAAGAAGCATGCCATAAAAACTATTTTGTTCTCCTTGTAGATAATCTAATGTGTTCGCCAGTGCTTCCATAATAATAATATAAAATATTTGTTGGCACGATACTGCAGGACGTAAAACTCTGAGAGTAGAATGATAGCACCCTTTCCTGTTGACACCTAAATTTAACTGAGATAAAAAACATACTTGTAAGAACTTGTTAAGGAAGTGATTTTTCTTTCTAAGATACTTGTATTTATTAGAAAGTAATTGTACTTATAAAAGTACTTGTATTGATCGAAAAGTAATTGTATTTATGGAAAAGTAATTGTAATTGTGAAAAATTGTTAAGACAAATTAAGATGGAACAGGCGCTGCTGAATGAATGGGAGCAGATACCCCAGGATGAGGTTGCTGTTTTGATACAAAGCATGCCACAAAGAATGCGAGCTATCATTCAAGTTCGTATAGGAAATACTCGATATTGAGGCGTTTTTCCACCGTTCTCAATTTTTTTTAAATTTGCAAAAAAAATAATTTTTTATGTTATTAAAGTGAACTTGACATTTATTGTGTAATGTAATATTTATTTTTGAAGATTCAATTAAAATTAATTTGAATCAAATTGAAAGTTTCCTGAAAAACCTAGTGTCCGGTTAATTTTGCGGTTGAGTGTAGAAATTTATTTTGTAAAATGGCAGTTAGTAATTTTTTTTGAAGGTGTGCATCTGCGAAGTCTATTTGATTGAAATTAACAAATGAGGATGACAATAAAATTAAAATAGTAGTTGTGCTTGCGGATACTGACTTCTCTGTTCAAAAGTTCACTCAAACTGTTATATCAATCCAAATCTATTTTATGAATTCACTTCATTCGGGGTGGCGATTTCAGTCTTCTTTAAGGGTATTTTACGGAGATTGCTCATCAGAATTTCCGGATCTTATCCAGCGATGTATAACTGGGCTACATGACTAGGACGCCACAAAAAATTAGAATTCAACTAAATCGTGATATACCCGAATAAAAATGTTCATCAATAAGTATTCCCAGTCACAACTTCCGCTTAGTTCATAATTAAGAATATTAATTTCTGGAGTAATGACAAAGTTGATATGGTATGATGTTATCATCAATCAAACTAGTTATGACAAAGGATTTAGATTAGTAATTTATAACTGTCAAAACATCATTACTTAATCGTTTTAACCCAGATGTCATAGCCCATCTAACGGTAACGCTATTTTTACAATTTTTAGATTTCTTTCAAATGAAAATGTAGTTCAGATGTTTCATATTGAAAAAAGAATTTGTAAATATACGAGTATTCCATGGTCAGCTGTTTTATCTTTAGATTTTGTAAATTTGAAATTATTTTAAACATTCAAATAAAATGTATTACGATATCACTAGAGATCTACTTCATCTCTAATTTAAAAAGTCTATTATGCCAAGTTAGCAATTTTTTAATCACAAAATGTTGATATTTATGACTTTACTGAACGATTTTGCTGAAACTGTCATTGACATGAAACATATAAAAATGCTACAGATAATTATTAATGAGATCACATCTTTACCGACTGGGTGGAATAGTTGGCTAGAGTGCGGGATGACAAGTGTGACTAGATAAACCATCTATCGTAGCTGCGGGTTCGAATCCCGTCACTGACACTGGCAATGTCTGTGAGAATGGATGTGTCCATGATTTTCATCAATGTAACTCTCGTTCGTGCAGCTTCGCCTTTTGAACAGAGGGTTGTTTCATTTCTCTGGTGTCAAATTTTCAGTTTAGGGATGCCAGTGCTTACACAGGCGTTGATGAGCTTATCTCCTGGCGTCGATGATTGGCCTTGGTAGCGGAAATGGGCCAATCTTAAATAAATGATTAAAAAAAAATCTCTGATCTGAAATGTAGAACATTTTTATCTTTGTATTTACATGTATGTACGTCTTGTTTACCGCAGAAATTAAGCTATATCATTATACAGCATGTTTTCTAGGACTTTTGTGTGTTGGGTAAACCCATTTTTCTAACATCTCTAGGGAAAATGTTGCTAAGAAAACTCTTTCTATCTGAAGTTGTAACATTTAACATAATAGCAATGAAAAAAGTTTTGTGTAATAAGAATTTTCATTTCGAAAATAAAAATACTACATAATACGGGTATATGTGTGTGTGTGTGTGTGTTATATATTAATAATAATAGTTTCAGTTTTTATTAGCAAATGTTACAAAAAATAATACAAACATTTTCACAGTAGTCTGCTAAAAGGCAGAGTTTGGAGAGACTATAAGCTGCTCCACTCTTGCACTCAACCTGTAAAATTAACAAGTTTATTCTATATTAACTCGTTTGTAACAAAAGAAAACAACTAAAAAGATTTAGAATCTAAAATGACAACATTTGATGGCATTAAATTGACTGTTACTAATACACATTTTTATAAATACAAATAATTCAACTGTTACTAAAATTTAATGTTACCATCCAGTAATTTTTTTTTAAGTTTACTTCTAAACTGATAGGCTAAGGGATTTTAAACCAACGGGTAAATTATTGTAGTTTTTGGCAGCTAGCAACGCAAGAGAATAAACTTTGATACAAAGATGTTGTATAGGGAAGGTTTAGTTAAAAGTTTGATATGTTGCAGGTTGAGGTTCTATATGTAATTGTATTGTATAGGTACAGTGGTGATTTACTTATAATCAGCTTGTGCAGAAAATAACAAATATGTAGATATCTCCTTTGCTTAACATTCAACTACTTAAGGTCCTTAATACCTACGCGAAATACGTTCGAACTTCCGAAGTTCGCAAATTAGTCGCACACACATATTTTGAATACGCTGTAGTCTCCTATTCTCCTGGTTACTTAAAAATGAACCATAAACCGCACAGCATAAATCAAATGAGATAAAACTAGAGGCTCACAAAGCACGATACGATTTGCAGCGGACAATACATCATTATGACTGTAGATTAATTTTATTTTACTAAAAGGTTTCCTAACTATATTAGTAACGTGAGTAGAAACTTCGAATCTATGTATGTATACCCCTAAATTCTTTGCAGTATCTTGTATTTGAAGACGGTCTTGTTGAATATATATATTTATCAGGTTCAAAACTCTAACTTGAATTAGCTTTCTTTCAAAGGCCATTACCGAAGATTTAGTTGGACTAACAGATAAGCAGCATGTCTCAGGAAATGAATGAATGAAAATCTTTATTGATTCTATTACAAGATATTAAAACATCATCAAGAGAAAAAGAGTAATATAGCTGAGTGTCGTCAGCATAGAAAAGGGAATTACAATATGCCAAGGAATCTTTCAGAGTTGCGGTATACATGGTAAACAATAATGGTCCTAAGATTGATCCTTGGGGAACACCGTGTTCTACATTACGATACTCAGATATACCAACCTTTAATCTTAATTTGATTAATTTCCTGAGAAAACTGAAAGTCCCCGCAAAATATCCCAGGAAAAGATTAACGTTTTATTTCTGAAAATTCTTTCTTTCCTACAGTTTTAATAATTACAAACTGCGGCAAAATAATGCTTATTTTTGACCTCAATTATTTATGGGCGTTTTCCGCATTCCCGAAATTATAGAACTCTTAAGTAATTTAATATGTTTTGTGGAATTCCAAATAATGAAGTAAATAATATATTATTTCATACATCAGTTTGGTGAAAGTCAAATACGGTATAACAATAACAATTATTACGAATGCCAAATGAATGCGAATAATCCACTATAAAATAACTGCAAATAAAATTTTTGTACCATTGTTTCAATGGTATGAAATTCTCATTTTTCTCACTAATTGATATTGATTTTGTAAGAAATGTAATTTATTAAACTATATACATAGCTGTAATCTTCGTTAAAAGTAATTATTTCAAGTAATTTATCAACTATTTTCAATTTTAACCTTAAATTATTGAATGCAATACAAAAAATCCCGTAAAAAAAACGTGTGCGGCTCTTCCTAAGAATTCGCTGAAAATTTTAAACTTAATCCAAGCCAAGCCAGTTTACTTTATCGAATGGCACACCACGAGGGACACGCTTATTACACCACAAGCGCGCCGGCAATGCCGGAAGGATAAGAAAAAATTAATTTCAAATCACATAACTTTGCTGTACGTGGTAAGAAGCGGACCGTAAAAGTTGGGGCCTCTAAAGTTTTTCTGTATCTTAAATCTATAGTTTGTGGTGAATATTACTATTACTGCAATATTTGTATCAAGAACAAACAGAATTATGTAGTTATACCCTAAAATTGAAACAACAACTCAGCTATGCACGCCGGTATATTGGATTATTATTATTCTTTAATGCCGAAGGGGAACAATAATTCCGAAACACTGGTGTCTGTAGCGGCGTCTTTGTTCCATTTTAGGTTATATGTCATAAATCCTTTTTGCATTTATCCTTTGACACCACACACTAGCAATCTGTTCTATTTACGTTAAATTTTTTGTCAGACTGTTTTTTATGTGCATGATTTTGCAAAAATATTCTAATATTTCTAATTAGGCTGCATAAGACCTTAATAGTCCTGGTCTTGATATGGGTATCAGAAATATGAGCCATGACTAGAGCGTGGCAAATCTAACGCTGGTCATAGACGTATGTACGTCGGCAGCAAATATGCGCGTAGCGTATACAGACATAATTGATATCTTCGCTAGCCGTATTCCAGTCTGCTTAGGTATTTCGTCGCGATTGTATAAATTGATAAAAATTACAATGCCATGGCGTGCTGGTTTAAGATTTGCGCCTTACATTTTTAGGCATGTATACAAATATAAAGCTCTGACGTATAATGTGAGTGAAGGTTTCGTTTACAGCAGGTATCCAGTATCTGTAGATTTACAGATACTGGATTTTTAATAGCGATTGCTATTAAAATTTTTCTGTTAGTAATATCGAAAAACGAAAACAAGTAATTCATCCTAAATATTATATAGATTTAATATATAAAGTTACATGCAATACTGCTACGTATTTGTTGTTAATGGGAAATACGGTTATTTAGTTTCATAAAATGACACCAATAAAGAATTCGTATTTCTTTTTAATAAAAAAAAATAGGCATCGGCATTACCTGTAATTTTTTACACATGTTAAATCCATGTGGTATTTCAGATGAATTATTTGTATTCATTTTTCGTTCTCGCGTCAATATTCTTGACTTGACGATGACCTTGGATGGCAGGGGTCGGAAGTTTTACTTTCCTTTACCCTAACGCATCGCTGTAGGCCTGGACCAACCTCGTAAGGGGCGGGTCTGCTCCACCGGCAACTCCGTTCGCTGATGCGAACGATGTGGTCATTTTGGCAGACCTCCCCGGTCCTGGTTTGTTGGACCCAGCCGACTTGGGCCTTTCTCTTCTGGCGCTCTTCTTGTTTCTGTTTTCTTTCTTCGTCGGCTGTCTGCTCCCGGGAGCGTCGTCATGTCGCGGGCAGGGCGACTGTTACCGTCCTGCCCTAGGAGTTTGTCGGGTTAGGAGAAAACGTTCCTGCCGGTGTCTACCGGCAGTGGCGTGTGGGGAGGTGGAGCTATATAGCTCAGGATCTCGCAAGGTCTAAGCGCTTCTTTAGCGCTTTGGGCCCGCTCGAGGCAAAGGAGCGTGACTCCGATCCGGCAGTTGGCCGGGTCGGTGCCCCGTGGTCGGTGAAGGGTGTTGGGTTTGTCTGTGTCTCTTCGAAGTAGTCCATCTTCGCGGCTAGGCTGAAGGGGTTTTCGCTTCTATTAGCCGTTGTCCAGGATCTGTAGCCTCGGTCTCTTGTACCGCGGAGCCTCTGCTGGATCATAATCGACGGTTCGTCTGATCAGAGGATTCGCATGGGTCTCCGCTCGTACGAAGATCTTCTTGGCCCGATCCTGGATGATCTTTGACACTGGGGTATATTCCAGGTCCCTGAAGATGTCGGTGTTTCTTACAAACCATGGTGCATCCACAGCGCATCTCAGCGCCACGTTTTCCACGGCCTGTATCCTCTTCTTGTGAGATTTGGCGGCATACCCCCAAGCCACTGACGCATACGTTAGCTGCGGCCTGAGTACGGTCCTGAGTAGGAGCAGTTTGTTCCTCAGGTTGAGTTGACTAGTTCTACCCACCATCGGGTAGAGTCTGGTCCTCACCGTCTTTGCCTTCCTGACCACTTCGTCGGTGTTATGTTTCCATGTCAGCCCTTGATCCAGAACGACACCTAGGTACTTGGCGGTGTCGGTCCACCGGATCGGTTCGCCGTTCATGGTAACACGTCCTCTTCTTCCTGAACAGGATCGCACTGCTTTTCTCTGCGTTGATCAGTACTTTCCATCTGTTGCAGCATTCCTCCAGGCGGAATGCTGCTTCCTGGAGGTGACGAGTCACTTGCCTGCCAGGATCTGGCGACTAGAGCTGTGTCGTCTGCGTAGAGTGCCAAGGCCTTTCCTGCTTGGCAGATCTGAGGTGTATATGGTGAACAGGTGTGGCGAAAGTACTGTGCCCTTCGTTCTCATCAACAGAAAAGTCTTAATAGCGATATAAAATTTTATGTTGGCAACATGGCGACGAGGGCGTGCTCACCCGTCTAAAAGGTTCTAAACGGGTTACAACTTTTAAGTTAGCTTGTCCTGATGTACAACTTCTATCGCAACCTATTTTAACACGTTGGGGGACATGGCTAACAGCAGTTGGTTACTACTACGAGCCATATCTGAGGCCCAAAACTATTTAAAAAATCCTGAAATAGAAGCAACGATACATGTGATTCGAAACAATTATACGGTGGTGTTAGACAGTATTCAACTATTAGGAACCTCTTTATTGTCATTAGAACAGTCCGTACAAAATAAATTACAAACTCTAAAATATGATCCTGATATGTCAGTGGGTATAATGACATTTTACATAAAAATGTGGGATATGAAACTGTAATATTAATCGGTATCTTGATGCAGAACGTGCTACAAGTGATTAGAAAGTTTTTAGTTTGCAAATATTATGTCGGTAGATATCGAAAGATCACAAAGGAGATCTTTTTCAGCAGAAAACATAGAAACTGCGTTACACATACGAATGTTCGTTCATGCACAATCTCAGTCATTGTCCTCGGTCGTTAACACATAAAAGGTAGGCAGTGTTACTTCATCATCTGCCTTAATTATCGGGGACATAGATATCCACATGGGAGCTACTGAGAGCCGTCTCATTTTCCACGCTCTAGCCATGATGATAGCACGTTCGAAAGAAAAAATTCTACGTAAAATCTTTGGGTCTCCCTGTGAACAGTGAATTGTATGTATTTACCTTTTCAAAATTAATAAATTATGGTGGATGAGTCAATTATCTTATCTTGTGACATTATCCCACCAAAAAGGTCCTTTACTGATATTTGCAAAAGTAACGGTGGAATATTGTATTGTCATCCGACCTTAGTAACTGTGCAAAATTTCATCAGTTGGTTATGTTAGGAAGTATGTTATATGATGGATGCAAGATTTGAAGACAAACATTCTGTAAAAAAACCTACATGTGAGTTAAAGAAAAGCAAGTATATCCTATATCCACCCTGCGCATTCGCCAAAATTCTTACTTGTAGTTTTCTTGATATATTTTTTATTGTTGTAAAGAAATTACTGCTACCGTAAAAAAGCTATATTTGCACAACATTTGCATATTACGTGTGAACTAATAGTATTTGATGACAACTTTGAAATAGTCAAAAAAAAAAAACGATTGAATGGGACAAACCTAAAGTGGTTTTCACACCAAACCTTAGTATACTCGACGCACGCTGACATTATCTGAAGATTATTAAAACCCAGTTTTATCATTTCTAGGTGAATTATTTGAACCCTATTATAACAAGTGAACAACGAAGCTACTGCAAGTAAATGTGAACTGAAGATAAGTGCTCATATTAGTTATTAGATTACTTGATGGCAGTTCTTTCAATGTTATAGATTTCATGTCAGCGAGACCGGCATAATGATTGCCTTCGTCAAGTAAATTATATAGTTTTTAAGATTGAAATATCAACCGCTGAATGCATGTGAAACTGCGGTGTTTGAGTTTTTCCCATATTAATAAAAAATAGTACAAATAAAAATTAATAAGTTCATTACTATTAGCGGCGATTTCTGTCTGTAAATTGTATTTTCAAGTAGGTTTGAGTACTTGGAGTTTACACACAAAAAACAAATTTTAAATGAAATAAAATAAATCAATCTTAATAATTTTTGAACCGACACGAATAGCCGCAAACAAATTGCGTATCACGCAAACAGCTATTGACTATGTTGTTACGAGCAATCCTAAATTTACTAAATCTGAAAATTTTGACCCTGGATTATCGCACCATTGTGAGATGGTGCATTGTAACCCTCCTTCTGAAATGCTCCATAGTAAAATAACTTTACCTCCCAAATGGTATAGAAAAATTTACAATCAGTCAATAAATGAATTCAAACACTTGTTCAAAAATTGTTCCCTGCTAAAAAATAATGTTGACATCAATATTACTCTTGATGACTTTTTGAACATTTCACCTGGTGTTTCAATATATCTTGTAATAATAATAATGACTGTTTCAATAAAAAACAAGTAACAGGTAAAAAAATTAAAATAAAATTTTCGAAAAAATTAATGAATGATATAGAACAGCTAAAAAAATTAAACTGGCTTAAAAAAACCTAGAGGATGACTTATTAAAAAAAAATACAAAGAAGTTAAAAAAAATATACAAAATGATATAAGAAACGAAAAAGTGGCACATTATGACGCTATTATTGATACATCTCATAGCAAAACAAAAACTGTATGGAGCCTGGTTAATAACTTAAAACAAAAATCTAAAAATAACCGTACCATCACCTCAATCAATTACGAAAATATGTTAATTTGGGATCCAAAAGAAATCGCAAACACTTTCGGAAAATATTTATCAAATGTTGAGAATAAACTTGAGGAGCATTTTGGTACTAATATGTCATCCGTGTGCACATGCTCTACTTTCATTGCCAAGACTATGTTTTTTACACCAGTCACTGAAAGTGAAATTAAACAGGTTATTAAAAACTTATCGAATAAAAATTCTACAGGTCTAGATGAAATACCAGTAAAATTAATAAAACAGTGCATTAATGAATTATCAGAGGTTCTTGCTGAATTAATAAATTTGTCCATCTCAACGGGACAATTTCCTAACTTTCTTAAAAATGCAGCTGTTATTCCTATATTTAAAAAAGGTGACGAACATAATCTCGAGAATTATCGCCCCATATCACTCTTGAGTATATTTATTTATTATTTATTTATTTATTTGATCATACAGAAATATATGTATGTATGTACAAATAAATATGTTCTACAAGAAAAGTATGTTTAGCAATCAAAATACTTTTTGTTTCACATAAATAATTCGTATCTTGGTTCAAGAAATAAATAATCTTTCATCGTAAGTAATAATTATTTTCAAATTAAACATAATAAAATATAATTACGCTTATTTCAATTAGCCATCAAATTTATTCAATTTAAACATAATATAACGCATTGTTATCAAAACAAAGGTTAACTATATGATTGTCTTACTTGATACGAAGCAATATTTTTTTCAATTGAATCAGGTTTTTTTGATTTATTTATTTGAAATATGCATTATATTTAAACGAATTAAATTATATTTAAATTTAATTATAAGAAAAATATTTGCTAGTCATAAAAAATTGAGAACCCAAATAATGGATCCATGTCACATTTAAAAAAATTCAAATTTTGGAATGAAGAACGGTTTTAGAATACTAGCTTTCTTTCTAGATGGCTCCTGTGGCCTTCGTAGTTATCGACTGATAAAGGATTCATATAGGTGCTGCTTTATATTTGTGGTACTGCTTAATCTTGTGGTCAGTTCTACCTGTTAGTTGTGTAAATCTAAAAAGCTATTACCAGTATAAGTCTGTTACTAAAATAATGTATTGTGCAGTTAATTTGTTGGTTTTCACAAAATAATGAGAAAAAAATATTCGATATGACAGTTTATAGGAACAAACGGTGTTCGTCTATGTATTGAGTATCGACATTGTCCGCGCATCCCAAAAAAACAGATTAGCGGTGAATATCAATTTTGGCATCACAGAGAGAAGTACATTTTTTGTCACGCATCTAATTGTGAAAAACGCCAGATTATTTCTTCATTAGATGACAACTCTGATAGTGGAGTGGAGTAATAACCTGGGTTAACAAGACTATGAGGTGCAAAGGATCGAGAGAGTTCTCAAACTTATAAAAACTAGGCAAGTGGCTGAGCAATGAACGAATTGCATCTTCATTAATATATTATAAGTATTTAAGGGTAGGATTAGATATCCACGTCATTTCCGGTTAAATTTCTTGTGTTATATCTTACCTTTTTTTTGGCGATGGTTGCTAATTTATAGGTACCCATCTAGTAACGAAATCATCGTGTGGCGGCCACGCCACTGGGCTATTATTTTTTATTTACCTACCGAGGTACTTCAATTCAGTAATCAAAAAATTCCTTAGTGAAAAATGAAATTTATTACACTATAATTCTTAATATTACAATAATATTAAGAAGAAACCTGGGGCTAATATAACAGCGATGAGCCGGCTCATTATAAACGAGGGTAGCTAGAGAGTGGAAGTTGTAGTTAAATTACAAAGCTTGCTCTGTTTCGTTGTTTCGGCTTAAAGCATATATCAAACCCGGGAAAATTGGTTTTTCCATATTTCGGAGCATAGCGTACTCAGGTATTCTGTTTCAGCAAAAAGATATCCACTAGATATAGGTTGGCATATAAATAATTTACAAAAGAACACGTCATATATTTTTTATGACTTAGAGGTTGACAATCTCATTTGTAATATTACCCTCACATTAAAAAATCTAACACAAAATATTGAGTGTTGTATCTTTTTCACGCGTTTATTTTCAGTTTATTATTTTCCGACTATTTGCTATTTGCATATATATTAAAAATTTGTAAGTCGCCCTTTTTTCTGTGTATTAGAACCGGTGATACAAATTGAATTTCGTTATTAGGTTTCCGGATAATACTCTTATGAAAATAAGTGTTATATATTACAAATTCCTTAAGATATTCAAACTATCCTTAAATAAACTAGATGGAAATAATATGAAATAAAAATGAAGGTTAATAATACATTTTATACTTTCAAGAAAAACTCAGGTAAGTAATCATTTTAAGGGTAAGTACCGAAAACAATATAACAAATCATCGATTAAACTGCAAAACCTCGTAAATGAATTTTTTAAAATTTTACAGGAGTACTTAAAACAATTGATATAGTGCCATGTATACTAACCATTATTTCTATTGCTCGCCAAGGCACAAAGGATAAGTTTGTAAGGGTACTTATTTTGAGAAAAAATTACTTCATCAACTGGCCGACGTTTCGGTAAATTTTATTACCATTCTCAGGGCAATAAATTGTGAGTGACTAGGAAAAACTCATAATTAATTGCCCTGAGGATGGTAATAAAATTTACCGAAACGTCGGCAAGTTGATGAAGTAGGTTCTTTCAAAATAAGAACCCTTACCCAACAAAACTTTTTCCAACTATGGATATTGATAATGATTCTACTACCCCTCCAGATGTGAGGAAACGGCTATAGTTATTTACCGGCGCCTGAGATTCAGAGGCCATAGGAGGACCGTAACGTCAAAAAAAAAAAGTATAGATGACACTGGTAATGGTAATAATTATAACTATATAATAATAATAGCATTTAGGAGAGAGTTACCCAGGGTGATTTCCTGGGCCCTCTCCTCTTTTGCATCTCACTTCTGCCGTTAACTGTGGAGCTCCGCCTAATCCGCGGGTATAAATGCCGTCCACCCAGCGACCGGAGGCATATGGTCACCCATCTGTTTTATATGGATGACCTACAACTATATGCCTCCGGATAACGTGAACTTCAAAACACCCTTAGGATGGTCGAAGAGTACACGCTGGCTATTGGTATGGAATTCGGGCTGGATAAATATGCAGTCGTCCGTCTCAAGGAAGGACGATGCGAGGAAGTCTCTGAAGAAGCGCATCTTGCAGACAGGCGCATTCTATGACATCTGGATACCGGAGAGATCTATACATACCTCTGTGTGCAACAACGGCACTTCCAGGATGTAAAACAAATAAAGGATTCCCTCCGCGGCAAATACAGACACTGACTCCGAAAGATTTGGTCTTCCGAACAGGGTGTCTGGGACTAACATGATTGCCGTTCTGGTTTTGCTCTACTCCATTGTAGTAGTGAAGTGGACGATAGACGAGTTGCACGAGTTAGACAGAGATAACGGCAATATGATGAATATTCACAGAAGTATTCATCCCAGATTATCCGTTCCTCGTATGTGGGAATCGTAGGGTAGTACTGAGTATGGCATGTAACATGCTCACAAGCTCGGATCCGCTCTTGCGGTTCGTGAAACATGAAACTGTAGGAGTGGGTGCAGGACTGTTCAAGGCAGCAAACAGAGCCGTAGATGAACTTGGTGTCATATTCGATAGCAGACGAAGAGGCCGACGAAGTGCTGACGAATTAGTTACTGAACTTATTCAGCCGAATAGTTTGAGAACCCGAATAAAAGCTTCGGAACAGGGAAATGTGTTTCGGCAACACGTCGATAAACCTCAGAACATGGAAACACTGCGTTTATTGACCAGGCTGACATTACCGTTTCTAAAGTTAGCCGGTCTTAAGTCGGAGACTGAGGGATTCATTGTGGCCTGTCAGGATGGTGTTGGTCTACCGTGGCCGCGTGTGACGCGTAGAGTTTCCTGATATCAATTATAGGACTTGCCCTCAGGCGCCGGAATCGCTCATGCACTTACTTTTAGCATGTTCTGTATATGCGTTATGTCAGCCTGCATCCACCGACATAACGCGGCATTACGGGTACTATATTACCACCTAAGGCATTCGTACGGTGTAGATCAAACACCAGTGCACGTCCCAGGAGATATTGAGTTCGCTGCGAGAACAAAATGCCAGATTTACTGGAACTACTTTCCGGACAGTTAGACTAACCAAAGCCAACAAGCCAACCAGCCTGACATAGTTCTCCTCAACTATCAGCTCCAGATGATGTATTCACATCAATTTCTCGGCACCTGCTGGGAAGAACACCACCTTGAAGGAGAAATAACACCGGACCAATTATCGCGATCTCCGGTACGAGCTTCAAATGCTGTACGCAGGCTACTTGGCCAAGCTGGTCGTCTTAATAATCGGTGTACTCGGAGGGATGAAGCCTACGTTTCTCTCAGAACTGAAGACAATACCAGCTTGCAAAAATTCAGCAGGGTGGTTGTCAGGCCAAATATCCATCTGCTTAGGGCACACGATTCTGGAATCTACAGGCACTAACCCTACGGGATGTGGGGAATAGCTGCGGTTACTACTTCTCCCGTTAGGTTCAGAGGCCATGAGAGGACTGTCCAGCGTTGGGAAAAACGAAAAGTTATAGTAAATTCAGAATGTGTACATAACCGTTCTACCTTTCATTTACCTGAAGGGTGTTTTTCTTTTATTATATTTTTCCCTCTTACCATATCAAAATTATAACCATTTTTCTAAGCTAACTTTATATACACCGCTGCACTTTGTCAGTTTTAATTTTAACAGCCTCGTATACAGGCAAAAATTAATATGTTAATATCTGTTTTATTGGATTTGCGGTGGTCTCACTCACGTCCAACCCGTTCATTGCCATGTAACTCTGTGTGGATCTCGGGTTGGCTCCAGGTGTGAGTATTCAACACAGCTGATTTTGTATCCCTTAAGAATAAATTGCTTTGAATTTTAATTTTTGATAGTTAAGAAACGTGGTCAAAAATATGAAACTTTTAACAAAGTAATATTGTTACTCTAAATAAACATCTATAAAGAACAAAAATAAATAAATTTATTAATTAGTAGAATTATTCATAGAAATTTAAGTTAAAATTTTTGCAAACTAGAATCATCCGAAAAGAAATTTGTTTTTAAAAAATCAAGTTCTTTTAAGTTTTGGTAATAGATTTTCTTTTATATGATAGTATATCTTTATGTAATCCAAATTTTCACCTCGGTCATAAAAAAAACATACAATGCTGAGTCAACAAGTGTATGTCAAAAGTACTTGCTTTAATGAATTTTATGAATTACTAATTTTTTATTTTATTTTCAATATTGTCATCAATTAATGTTATCTCAGTTGCTATCCACTATTGAAAATTAAATAATATTTTGCCTGTACTGTATTTGTCTTAATTTTTTTGTATGTTACTTTTTCAGTTTCTATCTTCCCTAAACGACGCCCTTGAATACATTAGAGCATATAAAAATAGAAAATCAATGATTTTAAAAATAGAAATATAATTCAGGCATCCAGCGCCATCTATCAAATTTATCTATAACGTTCGACAGGTCTCCTCTCAATAAAAGTATATTTGTCACGAGATTTGTCATGTGTATTATTAGTTTACCGAACGATTTTGTTCAAAATTGTAAATTAATTTTGTTTTAGAGGCGATAAAGTATTTAAAACATTTCATCTTTAAATATGTAACAACCACAGTCTTTCAAAAGTAAGTTGAATTCATCAAAGTATAATGAAGTGTAATGAATGATGAATTCAGTGTCACAACATATTTAAATACCTTTACTATGCTTTTTTTAATTCACTTTTTTATTTATTTGCCTAACATCTAATAGGCAAGGAAGGGACTACTTTACACCCCTTCCGAAAAATGGTGTATGACCTATACAACCCTCGTCTAAGATTGCATAGTTTCTTCTTATACGCTGATATACAAGCCGTTAGAAGACTGGACGAGATCGCCAAGTCTCACTTGACTTACCAACTAAATTACTGACTGCGACTACCGTTGCTTAAGTATTCGTATCGAAATACGAGTATGTTAGGTCGGATCTTGGTGTTATAAATGATGTATTGGACTTCCGATTGTAGTCCCGAAGATGGCCGATGTGACTTTGTTGAAACGTCGTTTAAGCAATTTCGGCCCCGCTATGGACGAATCAAATACGGGGAAATTTTTGATTAAATATTTTTAAAACATATTCAGGGGCCGCTCCAGGCAGTGAGCATGCTGGACGATCGCCCAGTGTGCTAGAAATTGTGAGAGTGACATTTTTGGTAACGCGACATGAATATCCTGAGAATCGAATAAAAACATAATTGGCCCGAGATGAAGCTTCGGGTATATTGCACCAAGTGAAACAATTCCAATTTGTTTAATCTGTTCAGATATGGTATGATATAAAAAAAGCACATAAATAGAATCAGTAAGCTGGTTCTATTTAAACAATTTGATTTGTCAATTGCTTTGCTTGAAAAAAACTTCAAATTATTTCAAAACTCTACATACAGATAAATATTTCAATAGATTTGCAGTAGATGCCAAAAAACTTGCCGCGGAAATAGACGTAATCGATAACTTTAAATCTTACTCTAGTCGGAAGGCAGGAATGAGCCGATCGAAGAATGTAGGCAAAAATATAAAATTGAAAGACTCTGAATCTTTTAATCGAAGTTCTGACAGATCAATGTAGACTTTAGAAACATCCATCATTGATAGGTGTTGAGGAAGACCCTACATGCCCAGGATGCGATATCGTTGTCCTACCTCTTCCTGGGGCAATGTGAAGCATTTGGGCGCCTCAGGCATAGCATCTTCGGTACTGAGGCGCTTCTAAGGAAGGAGATGAGCTTTATCTCACTGAGTGACATCCCTTCATAACAAGATCGTAGAAATTCTATGAAGAGAAGTACACGGCCGAGCGGGCAGCTGGGGGTTGGTAAAAAAGGCCCGTCTATGGCCTACTTACCAGACGTCATCCTCCTCCACCATTACCATTACAATTAAGTACCTGCCTTGCCTAATTCTAGTTTATCTCTTTTCATTTATTTATTATAAATAGTTGCCAATGAGGTGCTCTTTTAGGGGTTTTTAAAAATGACTGAGACTGAAATTTCTGTTTTTATTTTATTGAGACTTTAGTTTTCGTTGCGTTTTTGTTATTTTTTATTATATGGACACCATTTTATTTGTATCTAATTGTCTCCTTATATCGCAGTTAAAATAGTATACTATTAATAGTATCTCTTTCACCACAAAATAGTTCAGTTGAAAATATCGAAATTTTAAAAATCTTTTATTGAATTATGTTAGTGCTCAGTTAAAGTGAATTACCTTTCGCAAATACATTTATAGATCATGACTGATTACAAAATGTATTAACTATAGACTTTTTTATATTAACCGGATCATGACATCACCAGATATCCAGTAACAAATTAGTCAGTTTGGATATTACGTAAATTATTACACCTATAGGATTTTTATCAGTCGCATGTGGTTTGTTATCTATGAGATATATAAATTCACCATGTATTCAATTATATAAAAAAAGAAAATAATAACGATAATCTGTTTATTTAACAAACACTCGGTTACAATCAGAAAATACATATTCGACTACAATATTATGGGAATAACACAGATTTTCAAGTAGGTATTACGAAATACCTGGCTCTTTTGAGCAAAACAAATTGAAGTGAATATTTTTCTTTACAAAAAGTATTTTTTTATTATCTTCTACAAAATTATATGAGGTGTAATTTGTAGCAAAAAAACTACCACCTAAAATAGAGATTAACCAGACATTATAGTCTGAATTTTTAATCTAAATTACCTACTTCAGGTTTAAGTCATTAAAAATTAATTTGATATGATATGACATGACTATCACATGGTATTACACCAAATACTTATTTTACATTAAAAATTTAATACCGTTACGTCATAAGCCAATTCGACAGAAAAGAAAAATGTTCCTTCATTACAACAATAAAAGCAATATATTTAAAATTAATAGTTGGCATTTGAAACTATGCAACAGGTTGTGGCTTCGCTCCTTTGTTGTGGCCAATTTGGTAAATTGACAGTCGGTTGACTTATTAAAATCAATTCCTGGGATAAAGGATGTGTTTCTAATATTCTTGCACAATAGGGATATAACACAAATGGTGCAATTGTCATCTATTTTGCAATTTTCAGAATTGTTCTTAAAAAAATATTTGTTTCTATGTAACTTTTCGGAAAAATTGCAAACAGGTTGATAACTTTCATGATGATATCCTAATGCGTGGCTTCAGCTATATAATCTATACTCGTTCATTAGAAATTTGTTCTTTAGCCAGACATATGCATCTAATTGTTCCAAGACGATTTGTTCTAATGCCGTCGATACTGGGTATTACATAAATAACATCTTTGACAAATTTATGTTCTGTAATTTTTTACCGAACCATTAACTACTTTCTTGATAGTAAAGGAAATTTATGTAGTAAGATATGGAAACATGGATCATATTTTTAACTTTATGTCGTCTGCACCAAAATGTAGCAGGTCCAAAGGGGATGTAATAAAACAAAAAAAAAAGATTCTATAATACATAAACGGAAATAGATCAATCAGGGACCGGAGTGAATCTCCAATTTGATGGATTTCATCCAATTTCTTGGAGCAAATTGATTGAAGAACTTCCTTAAGAATATCCCTAATTGATTCTACAAAATAAAATACAACAAAATGAGTGAAGATTACCATTTTAATTGCCCTTCCGCTCATGTTATGTGAATCGAATGATATTACCTTTATCATTAATTCAATGAATTCTAGGAATTAACTATGAAAGAGGTGGCGTTTCAAATATCAAAACTCCCAGTAAAATTACCATCTTGACATTTCAGTTCTTCAACATTTCACGAAACCATAGCAATTTGTACGAAAATGATAGAAAAATTAAAAACCTTTTCCGATGAATTTTCTCTGGTGTTGATGTAAGCAACAGTCGGAGGAGTTTTTAAATTCATCGATTAATGTGTTCTCTATTGCATATCGTACTGGTGAGAATGAAATAGGTATGTGATGGTCTTGACTCATTGATGAAATGAAAAACTCGTTCCTTAAATAACTGACCTAGAGATTGAACAAATATTATACATCTCAAATTTTGTTCATTTGATTGAGAACCAGCGTCTTCTGGTGTACGTTGCTGGTATTAAAATTTAAATTGATATTGAACTGCGTGGCAGCTACAGATCAACGTGATCGACTTAGGTTTATTTGATATGGATTACTGAACACATTTTTATTTTACGAAATTCGATTCGCTTTAAGAAGTTTCAGGACCGATTAAAAATAAAGCTATAAATAATATAATCGATAATATTCCGAACGCGCGACGCGCAAGTGCGAGTTGAGAGAACATGTACGAGAAGTGAGACGTCAGCTACTTGTTGCTTCTACTTCAATCACTAGCCAGTTTTATAGTGAGCGTTGTTGATACATTCTCCCGGCATTTGACAACTCTGTACTATTTAATCCGATATCATGTCTAATTATCATAAACCAGAAGCTAAAATCGTACAAGAACTTAAAGATATCGCTAATAAAATTAGAATACATTCGATTACTTCTACACAAGCAGCTAAATCTGGGTAAGTCAGATTTTCAAATTACATGCTGCTTAATAACGGTGATGCCAAGTTGTTGTTATTCGCATCTCTGCGAATTTTCTGCACACTTCAACCAACATGTGCAACAGACAAAATTCCGATGGATTTACATAGCATTTTCTTTCCTAATTATTTACCAATAGAGTTAGCTTACGCAGTTTGTATATTCATCTTACTTCACGGTGTCCAAGCATGAGTTAGCATATATACCTGTACAATTTCACCATTGTTATCAAATATTGTATTTATCACTTTGACATTTATAGCAAACAGACCCTTTTATTGGCGGGCATATCATAAATAAGAATAATTTTGAAAATTATAAATCTAATCTTAATAATAGGTGTACACCGAATCTTACTTTTCGTATAGGTATGGTGTGTTATTTTTAATTGCTTATTTGAACAGGTCATTGATAAGATCGTGTGTAATAGATTAAAACAAAAAATTAAATTATATAATTATAATTTTGTAAGTACTATCGCATGTGGATTCTTAGAAATAAAATAGTTAATATATATTTCACTTATGACTAAAACTATTTCGTTTTTATAGCTTAGTGTCCTAAGTAATAAAGCAAATACTTTATTTGTTCCCGGATTTTTTCCATTAATGTGCCTGCCAAATTTATAATTTCATAACCTTGAATTAATGAAGATATACATATGTATGTATACAATTCCTCTGATTCAGGTTCTATCAGCTTCTCACGTAAAATGTCCATTGCTCATATTGAACTTATTTTCAAAAACAAAAACTGTTTTTTCCTAATTTATGATTATAAGGTCAAAGTCAAGTGTATGTATATTTTATTTGTCTTTTACCGACTACATTATTAACTTGTAGTCGATAATGCCGATATTTAACTACTTATATAGCACGTTGGAAACATTGTTGGTCTTATAGCTTTCCATAAACTATGTTATAATAATAATAGTTAGTGTAAACTGCTATAAACAGTTCTATTTTAGTCTACCTTTAATAAACACAAATGAACATGCATAACTAAAATTATGTAGAAAGCATTACTGTTGTTAGCAGGTATTTCGTAATGTGTACTAAGTAAGTTAAAAACTTAAATAGTCCTTGATCCTTCGAGTTATTAGTTTTGGTAATTATCATCATCAACTTTGCGAAATTTCGGAAAAGATTGGTAATGTATATACAGTGCGGTCCATATGTATGGAATAAATTCATTTTAAGCGTAATTATGAACTTTTAGAAAACATCCCGAAACAGGTCGATTTTTAATTTGAAATTGACATTTTTTTTAGCACTTTGAATTATGACTACACCCCCGACAATTTTAAATTAGGAAGGGGGTCGTGTGGCACCTCGTTCGAAATGGATTTTGATTCTCTATTGAGCAGTATCAAATTTTATAAATTTGGGGCATTAATTACTGAGAAAATTAATTTTTGAAAATGTAAGATTATGTGAATGTCTTGTAAACTCAGTTGAGGGTTTTTTTGCTAAATTATTGGTTTTGAAGAAAAATTTAAACTGACCTATTGTTGTTTTTTAAATTTTTAGTACAAAATTGTACCCACCGGAAAGATTTTTTTAAAGTAGACACTAAAAACTGAGTCAAAAAAACCTAAAGGAATAACACCATAGTCAACCGTCTCGTTCAGTGAATTGCTGCCGGTCAACCTCTCAACTGCAATACCAACGGTTGTGTTCGCTAAACGCGCCCAATGATGAACAGCATGCTAGCAGATTTGCAGTTTATAAACAAAATTGTTTTTTCTGATGAAGTCACATTTCGATTAAACGGAACGACAAACAGCCACAACTATCGATATTGGAGCGGAGAAAATCCTCATTGGATGTTGGAGGCTTACACGCAATTGCCTCAAAAAATTTGTCTCCTCTTGATTACTTTTATGGGGCTATTTGAAATCAAAAGTGTATGTTAACTAACCAGACAATATTGCCGATTTAAAAAATAGGATGACCGAAGAAATTCGCAAAATAAGCCCGCACGGCCCCCTTCCTAATTTAAAATTTTCGAGGGGGTAGTCTTAATTCAGAGGGGGTGAACGCGGGGGATATTATTTTCATGCTACAAATTGGCAATTTTAAATTGAAAATCAGGATTTTCAGGATTTTTCCTAAACGTTAATAATTACGCTTTAAATGAATTTATTCCATACATATGGACCGCACTGTTTGTTTTCATAATTTGTAGCACTAAAGATGAAGCCATTTGTTATGAAACCTTTATTTATTATTTGTTTTAAATATTTTTTCTAAACAGAGCCTGTTTTATTCCTTGATAATAAATAAAGGTATTTTTATGATTTCGTGGTAAATATGGAAGTTTTCGCTAAATGTGCAATAATATAGTCATTCATTTATTCACAAATTTTATTACGTCATTTTTACAACCGAAAAAACTGCTTCTATTGTATCAGCAAAAGCTTTTGGGTGTAGAAAACCTAGAACCGGATCTGTTTAGAGCTCGACTTAGGGTCAGTTAAGTTTAGTTGTAGTTGATGCAACCAATTGTTTTCTAAAAAAGACTTGAACTAGTTTAATATAATAACAATTTGATGTACAAGTGCGGATAATATAGAAATAATTGTGAACAACATTCACTAGATCCAAATACCTAAAAATATTTTAAATTATTTACACGTATGGGAAGTTAATAATGCTTAAAAATTAAGTCTGTCGTTTTCAAATGCGAAATAACTGTTGACGTTTGCATGATTGTTACCGTTCCTTTTATTTCCATTTCTAAGTTGTTCTGTTAATTTTTTGATTCTCATGCTGATATGAATTGTATTAAATAATATGCATCTCCGTTTAATGTAGCAAACAGTGATGGGATAATAGAAAACTAGTAGACGACAATGACAGTTCATTGTTCCTAGAAAATGCATGGTCAGTTGAGATAAGAAAACATTATAAAATTCCAAGCTTACTTAGATACCCTGTTAATTCATTCTGATGCGCTTTACGCAGTACATTGTAGTAATAAAATAAATACTATTTTCTTCCAAGTTCAATAAAAGTTTTTGTCTTTTTTTTTTAATTTTTTCGATTGAACGGAAGTTAATTGGCTCAGCCGGTAGGATATCAAAAGCAATCAGTTCATTGATCGGCATTTATTTCAACGATTTATTTGAAATCTCAAGAATCTACAATAAAAGTTCCATTTGTGAGATAGATCAGACAACTGTTCTACTGAGAATCGAAATCTTCAAAAACAATATTACGTGGTGGTAAGAGTTTAGAATTCAACCGTTATTTCCATAATCATTTTCACAACACCCCAGTAACAAGGGTAGTATTCAATTCTGGATTAATCAGATAGAGACTTGAATGCGAACCGAGCCAAAAGTGAGTGAAAATATTACCTTCCTATCCTTTTTTAATCTCATCGAGAACATCTTGGGATACTTAGTTTAGTACCGTGATAATTTTTTTTAAGATAATATCGAGTATTAAATCAATAATTGATCATTAATACCTAATTAGAAAAATATCAAAGCAGTTAGAATACAGTCAAGTCATTCTATTTAAATATTTAAAACAAAAGCAAATTTATTTAATTTATTACAATCTAGTCAAAAACAAATATTTAAATAAGCTGGCAAAAGAAGTAAATTATACTCTAATAAGATTAATTTTAGTAATTATTCCAATATATGATGGTGACAAAGATCTATTGGAAATTTTTATCTCAGCTTGCGATAACTTTCATGAAAAATATTATTCTAGAAATAAACTAACCACTAAAGTACGCAAAAATCAAGATGATCAAAACGATGTTTTCCCTTAATTTTCGATCTTTGAGGGGCGCATTATGTTCCTAGAAAATGCATGGTTAGTTATGATAAGAAAACATTATAAAAAGCCAAGCTTACTTAGGTTGTAGTAATGAAATAAATATGATTTTCTTTCAAATTCAATAAAAATTTTTGTCTTTTTTTTTTAAAAAGCGTTTTCGATTGAACGGAAGTTAATTAGTTGCTCTGCGCTACTACTGAAATCGATGAAATCGAGTCCAATAGTATATATTTAATACAACAAAGAAGATTTAGTGCCATATTCCCCAAAAAAGAAACAATTATGCAGCTACGGACACGTGTTTCGGAGTTATTGCCCCTAATCAGCGTAGCGTAGCTAAGGAGTTGGATCTACGATGGGATAGATCAGGAACAAGAACTAAAATAAGGCTGGAAAGTACAGTACACAGTAATCAATTAGTGTCTTCATGTTCCCATGTGCCACATTTGGGGTCTCGATGAGCACAGTCAACACACAGAGCTCTACATGAAGACACTAATTGATTACTGTGTACTGTACTTTCCAGCCTTATTTTAGTTCTTGTTTCTGATCTATCCCATCGCAGATCCAACTCCTTAGCTACGGTACGCAGATGAGGGGCAATAACTCCGAAACACGTGTCCGTAGCTGCACAATTGTTTCTTTTTGGGGAATATGGCACTACACCGTCTTTGTTTTATTTTGAACCCCAATAAATCTATCTTGTTGTATATTTAATATTCACTCCATCTGTAAAGTTATTATAATCTTTTTTAACGTACCGTGTTTGAATGCTTTTCTTTTACTTGGCTTAGAACTCTGTTAAGATATACATCAACCGGCCTTATCAGCGCTTATCTCTAATATTCCATATTTGTTTAGAATTAGTTGCTTTTATCAATCAATAAGATAAGTGGAATCAAATACCGTTTACTTGAGAAAACCTTAAGCCTTTTTTTTATATTTTGAAATAGTTTGAATGTAAGCTGCAGTTATTTTGTAACCAAAATATACCGATGTCATATGTATGTACAGTTACGTTTACTTTAAATGACCGAAGAGTGCTGAAGACTATACTAAACCGTGCTGAGGACGTTGCCTTGGCGCATGCACATTGCGTTGGTATCAGCGGGAAATTTTAAATTCCATTTAGAAGACGTTGCTATTAGTTATATTATAATTATTATAACGTCAAAGACAACAGAATGTTAGTTGTTGTTAGCAAATGAAATAATACAATTTTTATATCTTATTTGCATTGCAAAAATCTATAAATTATAAATATTTGTTGACTAATGTATCTTATTTATATTTCTGATATGTTAAAAGAAAATTGTTTAATTTCTTAGACAAAAAAAAATTAAATTAAAATGAAACCTCATTTTTTCGTTTTCAATATATTATTGTCTCAGTTGGACTTAAAAAATAAGAAATTTTAACATATGTTATATTATATAAATAAATCGGTGGTAAAGGATTATTAAGTGATTAACTGTCAAAGACGATAATGATAAAACAAAAAAAACCAACAAAAACCGGCCTACCTCAAAAAATTAATAAAAAACGTGTTTATTTTTTTTTTACTTTTTTTTTTTAAATGGCCGTATCCTCCAACTTATCAATTTTAGACCTAAGGTGTGATACACGTTTGGAATTAGCTGTGAGAAATATACAGGGTGTTCTATTTAAAAAATATTGTTGACGTCATAACGGAAACAGTGATGACGTCATAAGAACAAAAGGGAATAAAGGTGCTCAATTGAAATCGACTTGTCCGAGGATTTTTTCTAAATATTTTTTTTTTAAGAAATAATTAATTTATTCTCCGTATTTTACAGACACACTGTATAATTAAAATATACCTAATAGCAATTTTTCTAACACGCGAACATCTAAATTGAATTTAAAATTTCCCGCTAATACCAACGCGATGCGCATGCGCCTCGGCAACGTCTCCAGCAAGGTTTAGTGTAGTCTGAACGCTGATATCCACGTCTTCTTTCGGGGATGGAGCAAGCTTATTATTGAAATAGGTTAGCTCAAAGAGTATTATAGTGATATATCATTTTATACCATTCAATAATAAAATTAGTCTCAATCGCCACAAATAACGTATGGATAGCAGCGCCCTTCGGTCATTTAAAGTAAACGTAGCTGTACGTTAACGTAATGAAATTAAGGCTGAGAAAAAGCGGTTATTTAATAACAAAGAATGACTACAAAAACATAGAAGACGTAGATATTTTTGTAAACTTAACGTCAGAGTGCATTTAACAAATTACGATTCTGTATAATGCTCTTAATGCCATTTCAGTACTTCTGAAATGGGTTGGAACCTTTGATGTGACGAGAGTATTGAAGTATTTTTCACAAACTCCAAACGAAATGCGTTTCGACAACCAAATTGGCATCATCTGGAGATGGTTTTGGTGTGAACTCTACTTCATCGTTTTTCTTTCATAATATTTAATTCGTTAATTTGTTTATGTTTTTTAGACACCCAACATCATGCTCTTCAATCGCAGAAATTTTGTCAGTCCTGTTTTTCAACACGATGCGGTACAAAGTATCTGCTCCAAAGGACCCATCGAGCGACAGATTCGTCCTTTCTAAGGGGCACGCTTGCCCCGCTTTATATGCTGCGTGGGCGGAGGCTGGTCTTTTCCCAGTAGCAGATTTACAAAATCTTAGGAAAATCGACTCTGATCTGGAAGGGCACCCTACGCCTAGGTTAAATTTCATTGATGTTGGTACTGGTTCTCTTGGACAAGGTCTTGCCATTGCGGGGGGAATGGCATATGTTGGAAAGAATTACGACAAAGCTAATTATAGGTTTGTATTGAATTAGTGATACCTACTAAAATATGGTTGGAAACGTTTGTTTCTGTAATCAATAAAAATAATGAATTCTTTGGTTGGAGATTGAAATAATCAGTATCAAGCTGTAATTTGGTAAAAGATTTGTTTTGCTATTGTTACAAGTCGTTTAATACCTTCATTGAATCGTTGTTGCTATTCCTCTTAGATAAATATGAGTTGGCATTTATGTAAATTGTGTTTTAAAAAGAATGAAATAGAAAAATTCCAAAACTAAACATCTGAAACTGACAAAGGCTTGAAGGACGGTTTACTTTCTATACAATCGTTAATTTCAGATTCTAGTTGCTAAACTGAAATATATAGTGCTATCTGTCACTGTTTTAAAAGGTCAAAGCGTATTTAGTAAATGATTTCTGAGATTAATGCAGGACAACAAAGAAATTTATATATATATATATATATATATATATATATATATATATATATAGCAAATTGGAGATCATTTTCTTTCCGGAATGTTTTTGTATAACTGTTATTTTTTTCAGTAAGTAAATTTTATATTTTTTTGCTATTAGTGAAACTATTTTTTTTTATGAACATTTTTATAATTCTCTAGTCTCCTTGATATGTAAACGTATGAGATCTGAATAGGAAGGAGAATCTTTGATGTAACTAAAAGTGCTAATGACAATATATATTTTTCAAAGATTTATGTTATCAGGGTTAATATTAGTAATCAAAAATTACTATGACTAAAGTGATATAAAATTATCAGTTGACAGTATTGAATTATTCTCATCTTCATTTACATTTTCAGAGTATATTGTCTGGTTGGAGATGGTGAAAGTGCCGAAGGGTCAATTTGGGAATCGGTTCATTTCTCAAGTTACTATAAATTGGATAATTTATGTGTAATTCTCGATGTTAATCGGTTAGGTCAGAGCGAAGAAACGTCACTAGGCCACGATGTAGAGATTTACCGCAAACGCCTTGAAGCTTTTGGCATGCACGCCATTGTTGTGGATGGACATGACATCGAAGAGTTGGTGAAGGCTTTCCATACTGCAGCCACTACGAAAGGAAAGCCTACAGCAATTGTCGCCAAAACATTTAAAGGTAAAAATTTCCCCAAAATTGAAAATATGGACAATTGGCACGGAAAACCACTAGGAGACAATTCTGAGAAGATTATTCAGCATTTAAAATCCCTTATTAAAAACCAAGGACCTCTACAAATTCACCCACAAAAGCCTTTGAAAGATGATGCACCGTTAGTTGATATTACTCATATCAAACTAAGTTCCCCACCAGCGTACAATATTGGCGACTCAGTTGCCACTAGAGTAGCCTATGGAACCGCCCTTGTAAAAATAGCACAAAACAACCCAAGAGTTATCGCTTTAGATGGTGATATGAAGAACTCCACGTATTCAGAAAATTTAAAGAAATACGATTCTTCAAGATATATTGAATGCTTTATCGCTGAACAAAGCCTTGTTGGTACTGCCATTGGAGCTGCGTGTAGAGATCGCACAGTTCCATTTGTATCAACTTTTGCCACTTTTATGACTAGAGCTTTTGATCAGGTATACTTACCACTATTAATCAATACCGTAATCAAAATATTAATTATTAACTTTTTATTCTAGATTCGCATGGGTGCTATATCTCAAACAAACGTAAATTTTGTGGGATCACACTGTGGGGTAAGCATTGGAGAAGACGGTCCTAGTCAGATGGGTCTTGAAGACCTTGCTCTGTTCCGATCTATTCCTGGAAGCACCATCTTTTACCCTGGTGATGCGGTTGCAACCGAACGTGCTATAGAGCTTGCTGCAAATACCAAAGGAATTACATTTACTAGAGTTAACCGCCCTACAACTCCTGTTATTTATAAAAACGACCAAGTTTTTACCGTAAGTCTTAACATACTGCATATCTTTTGTTGCATCACACGTTTGGAACACAATCAAACGTATTTATTTTTTAGGTGGGCAAAGCCTTTGTTGTGAAAAAATCAGACAAAGACCAAGTAGTCCTAATAGGAGCTGGCGTTACATTGGTGGAAGCTATAACTGCTTCAGATGAATTGGCTAAGCTTGGTATTGGTGCTAGAGTTATAGACCCTTTCACTGTAAAACCTATTGATAAAGAAACAATTGTCAATAATATCAAAGAAGTTGGTGGTAGGGCAGTAGTCGTTGAAGATCACTATTATGAAGGTGGTTTGGGAGAAGCTGTACTTTCTACTACGGCTTTGGAAAGAGATATTATTATTAAACATATTGCCGTTGCTAAAGTACCACATTCTGGACCACCAAATGTATTGTTGGATTTGTACGGACTCTCTGCTAAACACATTGTGGCTGCAGCCCAGGAAATATTAAAGTTGTAAATTAATTGTTTGTATGTTATTCCAATTTTTTATCATTCCGTTTTTTAAAATGTCCTAAAAGGTTATAAGGAATTTAATAAATTATTTATAATTATACCGTTTTTAGTTCTAGATCAAATTCTGTTTATAGTTTTGAAATATATAAAATAAATGTTTTTAATCTGTAGTGAATGTAGTATAGGTGTTTACGATTACATCGTCACCCAGGGGCTAGATAAAGTGGCCCTTGGAATAATTTAAAATATGGAAAATATTTAATTTTTAATATACTTATAAGTAGGAAATGTTTTCAGACCAAAGAAACTGCATAGTTCATGACTTTTTCATTTAATTTCAAAGCCAAATTTATTCAATATCGTACATTAACATTAAACACCACAGTTAATGCAACCCTCTGTATCCCTAAAGTAACTTTGTGCGGGAGAAGGGGACAACGGACACACAAACAGTATCTGGGTGTACTGGGATTAGTTTCTACTTCTGAAAAAATCCCAGTTCCCTGACCCGGATTCAAACTTTTTAACTCCGAGGTGAGTGTTAAGTGTTCTGACCACTCAAACACACAAGGATATTTGGTAAAGTGATATTCAAAAGCATTTCAATTGTTCATTACGATCCAAAAATAAAATTTTTGAGATACCTACATCCCTCTGTCCGTCCTGAGTACCTACTTCCCAAAATACTATATTGTTTGCCATATGACTATAAGCTAAAGACTAATATATGCTTAACAATAATCCTTCTCTATTTACGCTAGATTTCATTTGAAATATTGCATAAAAGGCCAAATTTAGTTTGGCATGGACAAAACTAATATGGTTATCCCACCTTAATCCACAATCTAAAAAAATTGTAGTTACAGATAGTTTAATTTTATTTTCTATTTTGAAATTTATAACTAATCTATTGCGTTGTGACCATGCATTCAATTCATCGCATACACGATTTACCTTTATACTAAGTTCTTGTGGTATAGCCGCTGATATAGATATTGAAGTATCATCTGCAAACATCAACTTCACCAGTTGATAAATGTTGCGGGAGTCATTTATAGATATCATAAAAAGAAAAGGTCCCAACATTGAACTCTGTGGTACTCCTAGATCTATATTGTGTACAGAAGATTTAGCATTGTCATATTTTACAAGCATTTTCTTATTCTCTAGATAGGACCGTATCCACATTAATAATAAGTGATATGAAGCTGTTTTTGCTGATATATGTTCTCTGAAACCATGTTGGCAGGGTGTTATGATATTCACTTGTTTAAATGTTTTATTATATTGTATATAGCCTTTTTAGAAGTTTTGATAGAGTACTAAGCAGTGGAATTTGTCGGTAGTTTTCTATTTTTTGAAGATCTTGCCACATGCCAGTTTCAGAATATCAGGAAATACACCAGAACTTAACGACATATTTATTAAGTAAGCTAGGGGTTCACAAATACTATTACCAACTGATTAATTTCTCTTCTTACATCAGTTGCATCTACATGTAAAACAAAAAGGGAACCATTGCTTTGTATTTTTGTAGTTGTATGTGGCAAGAATAGGTTTTCTCCAAAATATTGTTGAACGGCCAATTTTGCTGCAGTGCTAAAGAATTCTGCAAAAGTATTCGAAATTTCTTCTATGTTAGTAATTAATATATTTTCATGAATTGTATTAATTATATTTGTTTTTTTCTTTGCCTTTTTCTAATGTATTGTCTACCATTTTCCAAGTTTCTTTTGTTCATTTTCGGATACCTTGATTTTTTTGTGTAGTGTGTTAACTTTGCTTTCCTAATATTCTTTTTATATTCATTTCTTTTATTTTGATAAGTCTGTTTACTTCTGTAACTATTTAAATTCTGTGATGACCAGTATATATTTTCTAGTTCATCTCTTTCATTATCTAGTTCATTAGTAAGCCTAGTATTTATTTTTATTTAATTTAAATTTCTATTAATAATAGGGCAGCAAATTCAATACATCAACTCAATTCTTTTACAAATATATCAAATGTTAAATTTACATCATCAATGTATATAAATGAACAGTCCATTTTATTTAAAGATGTGTAACATTATCATCAGATGTATCTCTAAAACGAAAGCTACTATTTTTGGCCTTCACAGAGTCTGTATTATATAAATTACCTGTGATTAAGTATTTGTGCCAAATGATCAGCAATAAAAGGATTAAGAGTCAAGTATTCATATATTCTAGTCGGTAGGTTAGTCGATATACCAGCACTATAGAAACTATTCGCTTCAAACGAGAAATAATTTGAGATATTTAAAACCGTATGCTTCTCCCAAGCTTCTGGATTACAGAAATGCAAAGAGATACTTTGTTAATTATCTGGAGCATCGACAATTTCTCTTTCTGAAAATATGTTTTTTTAATGTTCAAATCTTCCTGCATCACTCGGGTATCAGGGTTATCAGGAGGAAAATCTGGTAACCAATAGATCTCGCAAAAACTGCTTACACACTTATTTAGTTTGTCTTGCTAACATCGCTGACTATGAAAATTAAGTGAGTTTGAGAGAGATAGAATAGTAGGGCTACGAGGTATTTGTTTTCGGTAAATTGCGCATAGAGTTGGCCGAAATGTGTCAACAGTGATGCAATGTTGAAATACGTTAAATGAAGAACAGAGGCATCATCGTTGTAGAGATGTCGCATTTAAAATGCCTTATAAGAATTGCGGACCATTTAAGTACAACCAGGTTTAATGTGCTTATCTCTTGGCGTCGGTGATTGGTCTTGGTAGCGGAAATGAACCAACATTAAAAAAATGATTTTAAAAAAAAACTAGTTATGATAGGACTAATAATTGATGAACTACAGAAATTATGTACTTATTTCCTATATAATTTTTAACTGATTTGCCTTGACTTTTGAATGCTATAAATATCACTAATGAAACCCGACGAAAGTTTATTGGATATTTAAAAAAATTTACTTTGTATGTAAGTTTAAAATGCCAGGATCGAAATGTTTCTTTAAATGATTGATTATAGAAAAAAAAACGTTTTTTTACAGCGAGGTTTTCATACATTCTGAATGAATTTGGATGAATGAATTTCCAATAGTGTTTGGCAATATATCTAGTTAAATATTTATTGTATAATGGTGCAAAATTTGATAGGCATGTAAGATTAATTTGTTCCGGATAGTAACAATAATAATTAATACCTACATGTAATGTAACTACCTCAATCCGGTTTGCAGTAATTTCTACATAAAACGCATATTCATAATTCTATGAATGGAAAAAATTTTTACCTAATAATTGATGAGAAGCAAACAATTTTGATTAATCTATTTCCTCCTTAAAAGTTATATGTAGTTATTGTTTTCTTTTGTTTTTTATTTATTCAAAACCACATAGTGTATGAAACTCTAAATCATCAACATCTGCTTGATACGGAGGTTACGGACAGATCTAACGATGCAGATTGAATCATTTACTTATGTGAATATACAACACCAGGTACAAGATGGCCCACCGAAAACAGTACATCCGGGTTTATGTCATTTCGACTCAATTTTAGACAAAACCATTGAACAGGTCGATTTTATTTTCAAGGGGTTAGGTTAAGATAAGTTTCTTGTGAGTGGGTCCTCGTGGGCCCTCCACTGCGGCCATCAGCAGGCCTATTGTGGCTCACCCAATCAGTCTCTTAATGAAACTGATAACTTTATTGGGTGAGAGTGTGTCCAGATGGAGTATCCAGTATATACCTAGCTCTGTTAGAGTGTTCAGGTTTATCCTGTTTAAATCCAGAAGTTTATTAGTTTTTGATTTCAAAAGGTATTTTATAAACGCCTTCGAATAAACTAATCCTGGTAACTCTTGTCAATGCTGGAGAGTTTTTCTTTCAACCCAGATTAAGATAGCCATCTTGGCAGTACATCTTGGTTATGATCTGATGATTCGTGATCCTGCACCTTCTCTGGCTAAGGAGTCAATTTTTTTCAATTTAATTCAATTCTTTATTTCCAAATGACATGCAAATAAATTATACAAGTAACTAGAAGTGCGTCAAGGCAATGTACAACATATAATACATAATATAAGATATGAATAAATAGTGATTACATAATGCTATAGAACAACATATACCTATATAGTACTAATAAAATAATAATGTAAGTAACAACAAATCACTGCGTGTACAACAAACAAACTAATAAAAAGTCACGCCAAATAGATTCATTGAAGTCATAAAAGCTTTTTTCAATTAGGAAACGCTTTAATATATTTTTGAAAATGAATAAGCTACTGGAACTTTTCACCGCAGTAGGTAAATTATTGTAAATTTTACAACCGTTATAATAAACGCTTTTTTGATATCATGCTGTCGTGTGTTGGTCGGGAATTAACTGGCTTTTAAATCTTGTAGGGTAGTCGTGGTTTCTAAGGAAAATTGATATATTTTTGTAGACAAAACAACATATTTCATAGACATATATATACCTGTCAGAGTTAATACTCTCAAGGTTTTAAATGAGTTTCTACACGAGTCTTTTGGGTGTAAACTCTCCATAACACTAATAACATATTTCTGTAAGACAAACACACGACGAGCATAAATAGTACTCAAACCCCACAGCATAATTCCACACCTTAGATGGGAGTGTATATCTGAACAGTAGTAACGCATCTTTGCTACAATGATTTTTTAGGTTTCGCATGCCGTAACAGTCTCTCCAGAGTCTCAGATATAGGCCGTCAATGTGAGTGGACTAAGTTAAATTGTAGTCATTAGTCAAATATAATTCCTAAAATTATAACTGAAACTGAAGGTAAGAATTCATCGTCGGCACTCGGCTCGGTGTTGTGCCTAAAAGAAACAGTGACAGTTTTATCTTTATCCAGTCTAAGCCTATTTTTCTCAGACCATGTCATAATATCTTTATATAGAAGTTTAGATACGTTTTTTATAGCATCAGGGTTCTTCTGTACAACTAAAAAATTTTGTGTCATCAGCGTAACACGTAATATGTATGTTATGTTTACCTTGTATATATAAGGCAAGATCATTGGCGAAGATAAGGTAAAGAAATGGCCCTAATATGGATCCCTGTGGTACACTTGAAATTATGTGACATTTCTTGCTCTGTGTCTCATTCGCATATACTACTTGCGAACGGTCCATGATGTAGCTTGATAGAAAATTTTAAGTTGGACCTCTAATACCATATCTAGACAACTTCGCAATTAGCATATCATAATCCACGCAGTCAAATAAGCCGGTATTTCATAACCTTCCAGACCGGAGTGGCCAGGTATCCAGACCAGAGTCACTTTATTATTTTTGCTTAAATTACTTAGAGCCCTCTGACAGTTTCATCCCGTTTTGAAGTTACACTGGTAGGGGCCAAGAGCTTTTAGAGCTGCTTGGCTATCTGAGAAATTTTTTATTGATCTGCGTGCAGGATGTATATATTCCAGCCTTCACACACACAGTTTAATGGCATGAACCTCGGCCTGAAATATAGTTGCATTTTCAAGGGGGACACTTAATTCATTATTTTCATTGGTACCACCTCAACCCTAATAAATTTTAAACGGCGAGAGCGGTCAAATAACACATCGGTATCTCAAAATCACACTGGGTTATCCTGAAAATGCTATCTCACTGTTACAATTTTCTGTACTAACACATTTTCAAACGTAAATACTGGTTTATAGACTGTACGAGTTGGAAAATGCTGTATATTATCTAGAAACACGATTTGAAGATATCTCACTGTTGCTTTGAGGTATCGACATCGTTTTAAAGTCTGTAAAATCTCTTTACAATGGCATTTTACTTCTTAAAATTGAGCTAGTGGTTTTCAATAAATTGCGGTCGAAGATTTGGTACTTAACAAAGTAGATTACTTACGTGTTACTTGATTAAATGTTCGAAATGTTCCCCACCAACTTCCATACAATAACAAAGCCATGGTTCAAATTGTCAGACTTTCTGCAGCATTTCTGGAGTAATTTGACGTAATTCGTGCGTGATACGTTGCCGTAAGTCTTTTAAAGAATTATTAAATTCTGTTTACAGTGGCATTTTATTTTTTAAAATACTTATAAACATATTAGAAAAAGGCTTCAGTGCAAAAAATGGCGAGAACATTTCCAATGATTATATCAGTGGTATGCTATTGAAAGGCGAGATATCCTACTGAGTGGCCTGTGAGATCATCAAATTTATCTTCCTTAGATTTAAACCCGGGTGGACTGTTTTCAGTGTGCCACCCTGTATATTTAAAAGAGTTGTAAAACTATTACATATTCCTGTGATTAATGCATAGTATAATTTATAAATTACATCGAACAATGTGGAAGTTCCGTCTACATTACAGCTTAGGATAACCCGTAATTAAGATCGTTAATAAATGATTAAATAAAAAAATCTTATAAACACCTATTGCGCAGTGGCACTTGGGTATGAGCATAGGTGATTCTAACAGGTATGTGATTCTAACACAACATTAATTCCTTCTAATTCTTATTCGTAAAAATCGTTGCACACAGTTAGACTGCGTGGGTCAGCAAATATAAAGTTGGCCGAGATCATACCTTACCTGAGAAATGCTTATGTCAAACATCCGAAGTGTAATCTCTCGAACATCGCGGTGATCTAACATTATGCAAAATTATGTTTTTTTTAATCCATTATTATAATTTTTGATCATTATTAACATCTCCCCTTTTCAAATCCTTTCCTGATTAAGGAGAAAAAAAAATGTGCGGTAATTTTATTTTCACATCGTAATTCGTGACATAGATATTTTTTTAGTGTGACGTACATAGACGCAGTAATTTCTCTTTACCATTACTATTTGCGATTATCTAATCACTATCGTTAAAAACGTTTTAAAGTATTTTTAGCAATATGTGTGGTTAATAAATACAAAACTTCTAGCTACAATGAATTTCTAAAGCGCTGTTTTATTTTTACTTGCACAACAAATACATATATATTTCAAATAGCGTTAAATCGGTCAGGTTCAATGAAATAAACAACTGACTTTTTTCTTTTCATTCTTTAAACTGTTTTCTTTTTTATTAATTATGTTGTTAACTTGTCATTTTTGCTTTGACATGCAATTCCGGAAATCATTACATTATACAGGGTGGGGCAATAGTGAGTCCGACTTCGATATGCTGAGTTCTATAATAGCTTTAAAAACATAAATAAACTAGACACCCTGTATACTTTTAGGAAGTGAAAATGGATGAGTGTCCTCATACAGATGTCTCATAACTGGTACTAACATATTTTTTCTTGAAATCGATAATTGTGGCTGTAGTGATTTTTTTATATACACGTGTAACTGGCATAATTTCAACAAAACAAATCATTACATCCTAGTGGTTGAGAGAGAGTCAATAATAATACAGGAGTGGAAGGAGGCCACAAAGAGGTTTCAAAAAATGGCATTCCATTTAAAAAAAGTTGATCCTGTAGAATCGTCTTGGCTCACCCTGTATATTCGAAAATTGATTCCCGGTTATAGACTTTTTTGTCGTATTTATTTATGTTTTTAAATCAAGTTTATATGTAGCCATCATAGAACTCGACATATCGAAGTCGGACACACTATTGCCCCACCCTGTATAATGGCGTTAAGTAATTAAAGTAAAAGTTTGGATTTGCCCACTTCTAAAAATAAACCAACTAACAAACCGTGGTGATCTCAACGTTCACTCTAGGTATCTAGGTACTTACGTCATCGAACTTTGATTTAAAATTTCCGTTTTTTATTTGCTCGTAAGTCAATGAAATTTTATTAATGTGTGATTTATTAGACTACTATTTTAATAGGAATAAGACATACATATATTTAGGGGATTCCATTATTCTGTTGACTAAAATATGCTATTTTTCATATTACATGTTTATTTGGTATGTGTTACACACAAGAGATTTAAAACGTTGCAAAAACTGAGATCTTGCAAAATATGAGAGATTCCGGGGCGGAGCTTCAGTTGCTCGAATACAAGCCGCCATCACAACCTCAGATTAATAATATATAATCTGAAATCACAACAGCGTTACTCCATCGAGACTATTTTTTTGGTGTAAGGCCGATTATACACGTGCAGTTAAAAAGCGGCTGTTCTGCCGCTAGCAACAGCCTCCTTCAAGAAAACCATTGCTATCATGGCTATCTAGACGATCGTTTTCACTGCTATCCATAATAGCACCATCGCTATTCATGAAGGAGGGCGGTGCTAGAGACAAAACAGCCGCGTTTTAACTGCCCGTGTTGAATCAGCCTAAGACTATACAAATTTTATGGGGTTTCATTTGAACATTTTTGAAAAAAATGTTTTTTTTTTTTTTTAATTTAAACTGTTTCATTATTTTACAATTTATCTTATCATCTTCAACCACGAAAAAAATCGGTTACTTGATACAATTACAAAAAGCAACGACACTTAAGATTCAGCTGACGTGGGACCATTTTTTAAATGATACACACAGTGGCAACGATTAGTGCTCGCTTACTAATTTTTGTACAGTAACCTATTTTTAGTCTGAAATAGAATCCGATAAAAAACTGCATACACTGTACAATTGAAATTCAGTAATTGATTGCAGGAATAATAAAATAATATTCTTTATGGTAATACTAATAACTTCACCGGGAAAAATTTTAAATGAGCATGTTAAATCAGTTAAAAAACATTTCAATAATTTATAAATGTCTTTTGAACGTATATAAATTAAACTTTACGCATATAACACGAGTAATAAAAATATATTTAATAACCAGCTTATCGTAAATGTGTTGAACCTATTTTTTATTTCTATAAAATAATTGTTCAAAATGGAAGTTTGAAAAAATAGTATGTAGGTATGCCTCTGACTTGTTTGCTATTTTATTTAAATTGTGTTTATCTCCTGATCTGAGCTCAACCTGAAAAAGCGCCAAGATGCAAATTTTGTTTAGCTTCTAAGTGGCCTCACAACTGCGAAACAGAAAAGTAAAAAATGTCAGAGGCGTACATATTTTTTTGGAAAAAAATATGACACTCAGTCCGCACGCACGCCCCTGGCGGAACTGATAACATCATTTTATAGACAAAATGTACCTTACCCTAGATCCTTAGAGAACAGCAGTTTCAAATAATTAGTTGAAGCCGTAACAACAATTTTAAATAATCAGTTGAGGCCGATTCTGAATTATTTTGAAAAACACTGAACAAAAAATAAAACTTTAACACCCTGCATCTCAGGAACGAACCAACATTCATAAGAATTTTTCGTAGCATTGTTAGATGATGAATCTCTACCAGTAGTTTGGCGAATGTATTTTGCAACACTCAATAGTAATAAAAATGAGATTTTTTGTTCATTAAAAGGGCATAATTTTTTAGGGTTTAATAATTTATAGTGAAATATGACCCACACTTTTGGACTCACAGGGAATAACTGAAGTGTTTTGTTGTATTATTTTATTAGATTTTCAAAAAATGATTACAAAATAGAACATATAGAAACATATTTTCGAGATTAACAACTTTTACTTTTCAAATTTATATCACAGGAATGCACAGGTGAGGATGAAAAAAGCAACGGTTAAACTACACTTTTATTTTTTGTCTATATCACATTAATATATTATATTATAATATCACAAGTCTTAGGTATCAAATGATTCAGCATAAGCCAGTCCAAAAAAACGGAAAAGCTCATATTATATAAGGCTTTAATTTAGCGTCCCTTATCTGTCAGAAGTAATTCGTGACTTGCTGTCCACTCGCTGCGGGATCGATAAAATGTATTAGTTTTGTAATTTAAAAAGAAAAAAATATAATTTAAATTAAAACATTTGAACGTTTTTCCTTCATTTTTCCTACACGATAATACGTAAACAATCTCAACGACCTTATTTCACATTATTAACTCTAATAATGATAATAATATTAATAAGGTTTTTCGGTAACAATAACGCGGGTACTGCCTTCATTATTGGCGACGTGAGACTATGAGGCAGAAAAATCTTTGAGTTGGTCAAACAGTCTGCTGCCCTAGATCACGTAGCCTATGTACATACACATATTTTCTAGCTTAAAAAAAATTAAAAACTTTTTGATAATTGCTCGAACCTACAACAGCATAGCCATTACGGAACCATTGTACCACCATTCGCCCAACAAGTTGTACAGCTTCGTCGCTTTTATATGACCGGACAACGTGTATATTCATGTCTTTTTTATTGAAACAGCTCAAAGAGTATTAAAGTGATACATCATTTTAACACCATTAAGCTACTCTGTGGCAATAATAAGTTTAGTCCGACATTATCACATATGACACATTAATATCAGTGCCGTCCGGTCATTTAAAAGCGACGAATCTGTACATCAGTGTATAAATATCTCTGTCGGCGATGAAACACTTTGCCTCGGCAGGTAACGGAAGCAGGCTCACAACGTGATGTGAAAAAGTATAATGCACAGGATTTAAAGGATTTAGTAGAATAAAAAACTATAAATTTTTTCCACCACGTGACATCTGATAATGAGTAATTAGGGTAGAGAAACGGTTAAACAAATGGCACACTTTTGTGTAATTTTGAGACCAACAAAATTTCCATTGTGATTTTCTTCCGAGGACAAAAATTTGAAAATTCTATTAGTGATTTTTTTTTTCAAAAACTTGATAGTATACTTTTGTTTGGATCTCGAATTGGATGTCAAGAAAAAATATTAAAATTTTTAAATTCTCGACTGGAAAAAAATCATACTTTAATATTTATTATTTGAAAATTTCGCTATTATAATTTCTGGAAATTTAGCCGTTGTAGACGTGATTTATGAATTCAAAAAATGTCAAATATGCAAACTTATTAAGGTCTATATTAAAAAAAAATCGCATTGAAATCGGCCCAAATTTTTTCCACCCTGTACAAGAAATTTTAAATTGTTGAATTTTTCATTTTTAATTATAAACAGTGGAAATCCCAATATTTGGGTTATATGTTATTTTCCTTCCAAAACCAAACTCATCTGTCATATTTTAGGATGCTCTGGTTATACTAGACCTTATTTATTCACATTTTTTTCATGCCAATAAAAGTTTCTTCAATATGACATCAAATACCTAGTTCTAGTATTCAATTTTAATTTATTTTCAGCTAAATACAAAACAAATAAAATCAAATTATTTTTGTAGTTGATAGAGGTACCGTTCAAATGCTTTATTATAGATGTCGCTAGACTGATATACAAATTTTCGTGATATCTGCTTTATCTTTAAATGAGAGGGTTGAATTCACATAAACAGAAAATTAAGAGTTTTTTTATAAATATATTTTTAAATCGCCCAGAAAAAAATACAAACTTGGTCAAGATAAATAAAAACAAAAAACTTGTAAAATATATACATCCAAGGCTAAAATTATGTCCTATATATCACATAATTCAATAAAAACTACTTAGTTGTATCGAATGAAATTGTTAAAACACAATATAATGAGTGAGATTCCTAAATAAATTAAACGAAAAATTATAACTATAGAAATATAATAAATTAACTAGCAAATTACATGACAAATAAATAATTAATAATTCTAAATAAAATAATTTACAGTCGATCTACATATCCGCAGGCACTTGGTGCTGTATAATGAAAAATGTAAAATATAAAATGAGCATACATGCATTTAGTATACAATAACCTAAAACTTGTAGACCGAAATGTCACTTTTATGTACTAAATAATACAAAACGAGCATTACCTATGCTTTGTTTTTACAGTCCAAAATTTACCTGCATTTGTTACCTTATAAATTAATTGGATATCAAAAAATCTCGGAAATACTGGACTGTAAAAAAAAATAATTAATACATAATTATTTACAATTTAATTTTAATTTGTTTTCGTGTCTGAATTAAAATGGAAAAACCTATGCACTAATAATAATCTAGAAGTAATAGGAAACAATTTTTTTATCAACGCGTAAAATCGATTCAGGTAAAAAATATAATCGCCGAAATTGCACTAATAAAAATATGAATCGAACGCGAATTGACATCACACAAGGTTTATGGCACACAACCGTAGTACGTTCGCAATATAGCGTTCGTGGGACATTTACTAACAAGGTGCAGCAGTCCTACACTGCTTGAGTATGGATGGACACTTACCTTGCACTTTTGTTGTGCCGAGATATATTTCTAAGTTCCGAATACGCTGCTGTGGAAGGCCTTTTCTTATCACCCATCAATGAGTGTCTCTGAGTGCGCCTCTTGTAGATCAACACCCTGCACAAGAAAAACCAAAGAATTAGTGTTGAAATGAAAATTGTGAAACATCGTGTTATTAAACTAGTGTAATAACTTGTCTTAAAGTGTGAATCTAGCTCATTTAGTAACATAATGACTTAATAAGGTCAACGTAAATATGAATTGCACTTGTTAAAGTTTTTTTTTGTAGGTGTGGTTAATGTGCTGTGTGATGCGTACATACATATAAGTTTTATGAGACGCAGTGTGGGTTGTGTAAAATTTACAATATCCTTAAATTATGTCTGCAAAAGTGAATTAAAACAGCGACAACACAGCAACAATTTTCTGTGTTCTGTCAGAAAGTTGGGCGTTATAATGACGATAATTTAACAATAAAATTAATACCAGAATTATAATTATCTTTTCAAGGACTTCAATTTTAATGGCAGTTAGTATTAGTATGCTTCATGGTATTCTAGTTATCACATGAGATTATTCAGGCAAACAAACTGAAATCATGGAGCGTGTTATTTTTTTCACTACACCTGCATTTTCAGTTCAAACTGGATTAAAGCTACACTCTCACTACATAAGGATAAAAATTAGGAATGGTTTTATTTATTAAAATATTTAATTTATTTGTTTATTGTCTAATACACTACATCAAACATTACTCTACTAGGTTATTGTTATTAATAAATGCATGCACTGTAAACAACATGCTCACTAGCAGGTACCCGAAGATGCATAATATAGCACCAAAATAATATAATATACATCACAATTGCATAATACTATATACGTTTTCAACTAAAACTAGCAAAAATTATATTTAATAGCCTTATGTAAATAAAGGAACTGGAAATCGCTTAAAAATATATAAATTCGAATTTCGCCCTGAGCTACGAAGGTATAAAATTCTGATATATCTACAAGTTTGTTCCACAGAACTTTGGCAAGTAATCGTAATATCACACACATGCTAATGTCTATAAGGTAGTTTTTTAGTCCATATAAAACGGATCCTAAAACACAAAAAAAAGTACTTTAGATTTATTATACCATCATCTCTAAATAATCAACATACCTCACCCTATAAAGCCTGCTGTCAATGACACGAGCAACGCTATAAGCGCCGTGGTTATTGAACTCATGGAAGTGGAAGCACCGCCAGGAAATTCCTGAGTAGACGCAGCAGATTCTGTCGTAGTTGGAGGTGGGTCATCAGCTGTTAATTCGTTTGCATATCTATTTAGGAGATCCATTATTACTCCATTTGTCCAGCCAAAACCAATCTGAGTTTCGTATTCGCCCCCGCCCCCGTAACCCCCTGGAACTGTGGCATCGTACTGTAATAAAAATGCAAACATTATTAGCGAGGCCAACTAGCAGTGACATATTGCTATAAGAGTTTGAGGGGCATAAAGAGGGCATGGGTTTACCTACCAAACTCCCATCATGGTCAACAAGCGATTGTATCAAAATATAAGCAAGTTCCTTTTGCTACATTTTTAATTTCATAAGATGTTTACTTTGACAGTTGTCATAGCCAGCATCAGTCAGGTGTTCGAAGTTCATTCGCTTGTTGCGTCTACTGTTCTATCAAAAATTTGCATATTATTTCTCTATCTTACATCAACGCCATCATCTCATTCACTGCTGTCTCATTTAGTTCAATACTGCCAAGCAATTTTTTAATAGTATTGATCGGACAGAGTGATTTTACTCACACGTCAATTTAATTTTTTTAAATTTCATATTCAGGTTTATATATTTTTAAGATATAAGCAAAGATGTGAAAAAACAATACAAAATACCACTAATAAATAATTATAGACAATATCTGATCTGATTCGTATCGCAATTTGGTGAGAAGGTCTGCTTGATGACCTTGACGTCCTTACTTGTCCTTAATATCCCCCAGATCGGCCATTCCTTCCAAAACTCTCGCAAAGTAGCGAAATTTTGTCTTTGTTTCCTCCTATTACGATAATTTTGAAATGATCGACTTTACCGTAAAAAAGACAGCGTTAGGCCAACTTAGCAAAAACGTATCGGAGTATTAGCCTAAGGATAAGAACTTCGAAACGAATTGGGAATGTAAGGGGTTGACAATCCTCCTGTACATCTTACAAACTGCGTTTAAATCATTAACCCCTGTGTAAATTGTCAATGAAGTTTCCTTCAAAACGTTTTAAAACACAACTCAATCGGTTAACTGTAAGCGAAGATATACAATGAAAATAAGTTACCAACGTTTCAGGTAGTCTTTGAATTTTGAACAGCAATTTATACAAATAAATCGCAATTTTAAAATTCGTAACGAAAATTGAGCAATCCCATTGATATGTACGTTATACAGAAAAAGCTCTTCATTTTCTTTCTTTTGAGTTTTACGTAAAAATGAAACTGGATACTTTACTTTCTGTAATTATTTTTAAGTAAAAATAGAGTCCTTCAATTTTGCTTGCTACTAATTCAAACTTCCTGTCTTTATTAACTCAATATTACAAATTTGATGTAGGAAAAAATACAAATTATAATTCTTGGGGTCTACGTTTAAACCATACAATGATAAACTAATATCGCCGATAAAACTTACTAGTTGGTGCTATCTACTGACGGATACAATAATAATTGTCGTGTGTGTGTGCGTATGTGTGTGGCCACGATAACTCAAAAAAATACTAATGGGAGATTTCCCAAATTGGGCAATTAAGATTTTCAACAACATTTTTGGTGACACATTAAATTTGGTGAATGTGGCACCACCAGAAGAGACATAATGAATGAAAGAAGAAAAAAGGTACAATTTCGGGAAAAAAATGTCAAAATTTTTTATTCCATTTCTGGACGAATCTCGACGAATTATGATGAAAAGGCATAACTCTAGGAAAAAATCTATCTGCTTGTCTGTAGTATCGCGATAGCAGCCGCAGTTTTTGAGATAAAGCTTACAAATTTGGAACACGTTCTAAAGGCCTTGGCCTTTAGAATTTCTAGAATGTCTTTGGACAATGATAAATTCGGTGATGAGCAAAATTGGCCAGCTGAAAGGGAGGGGATCCACGGGACTCAAACTTTTTTGTATTTGACTACAAAAAAAATATTTTTGATGAAAGATTATAAATCAGGTCTATTATGTCAAGCCAATAAAATATATTTTCCAAGTACTTAAATAAAGCTGATAGAAACAGAAATTTTGTACACATTTGACCTCATAAAATGGGGTTAGTATACATTTGGCAGTTTGTGATATTTGGTTACAAAAATGTCAATATGTCAATAAGAAGAAATTATTAAAAAATATGACATGAATTGTTATTGACAGTATCGAGGGACGCTGATTATTAATTATTTAAAAATTTTTATGAATCTTTCACGGTACGATTTTAAAATTTAATTGAGGTAAGTCAAGAATTAAATTGAAATGATTGTTTTAGATCAGGATGATACCTACACACTGGTAAAAGAAAGTTATGTGCTGGCCACATCAGATGTTTTTCTTAAGTTTGATTTATTCCAATTGTTACTCTATTGCCACAGGGACATTTTGGCGCTTGCTAATAACATTAAGTTTATGTATTTGATTAGGTCGATGTTAATAATATACATAATATGTATGTGGTGGCGTATAATTATCGCCAGTTAGACGCTACACAAGGTTTAGAAACGCACGTGCTTCAATGCGTAACATAGGCTGACGTATTAGAAAATGCAGTATCTAGGCAATATTCGTTCTTGATGGTGATTTGACGATCCCAGTAAAACAGAACGTGATTTCATCATCACATGTGTCACAAACAAAAAAGTGTGACGACGGGGTTAACTTTTGAAAAGTAGCTTTAATGTATTTAAAACTGATTTGTCGATTTCTGATAAATTGCAACAACCGGAAACTGATATGGAAGATTAAGTCGAGTGCTGATTATGTGATGATTTAGAGCGTACTAAACGAAATTACTAACTGGTACATATATCACGAACAATTGTAGCTCGCTCTTATCAAATATGAACTTTATCGCCAATAAAAACTTAACTTTCCGCGGTTTAAAGTTAAGTACCGCAACCCATGTACATGGCAACCCATTATAAATATCAACATTTACACTACACATCGTCGTAACTTCTTGAATATATGACAAAACTCAATTTGTATGTAAATTTTAAAAACATGAATGAGGCGGTATTTTCATTACGCCACAAAAATCTGTAAATTTCTTTTAAAATTATTCCAAAAAAGAAAATATTATTTTCATTTTAAAACATGTACATATTTAGTTGGTGAAATTACAGAAAAAACTAATGTCTTTATTTTTTTAAGTCCAAAATACGATTTACACATTTATGTTGGCACCCAGGTGAAGAAGGCGCCTTAAATTTTTTTTTTCATAGTACATGAACGTCTCAAAAGACCTAGTTCTAGAATACACGTCTATAGTTAATTTTTTTTATAAAAATGAAAGCATCCAATACTTAAGAGAAAAAAATGCAGATAAGGATAAAATGAAATTGATTTGAAATGTCAAGGCTTACGTTTCGTAATGTTAAGGTAATACCAACTAGGAATATGCGTGTACAATATGGTTATTAGTCGTTAAAGTAATTCACTGTAAGTTTGGACCTACCTTCTCGTACATGGCGTCTGTTTCCTTGAAGGCTTTAAAGTTTGAACGAACCCATTTCTCGGCTATTTCATAGGCCAATCGGACGGCATGGTCGTTTCCTGTATTGTTTAAGCCGATAATCATTATGTGTTGTAGTGGTGGCCAAGCATTAGGGTAATCCCATTGTTCTCCGGTGTGTTCGACTGTAGTTGGAATACCTCCCGGATACATGATATTTTTATTTTGCAGATATTTTAATACGCTTCGCACGATGTTATCTTTATCTGTGACGTTGTAACAGCCAGTCCACAACGGCGCAATATTTGTGGGATAAAAATAATCCCTTTTAATTTCATTGAAATTATCATAATCTAACCAAGCACCAATTTCTTCGTGCCACAGAACAGCTGTCACTGCCTTCATCCATTGCACTGCTATATGGTTATATTTTTCAGCTTTTTCGGTGTTGTTGAAGAGTAAATTGAATTCGGCTAGCAATTTGGCATTCCAATATATCATCGAATTTAAATCTACAGGTATAATCGACCTTGTTTTGATATTAGTTAAGTTACCTAAAAGCAATAAGTAACATATAAGTAAAATATTGTTAACTGTTTTCTTAAATCATACCTTTATTTGTAGCGTTTGTAATGAACCAACGACTTGAAAAGTCCCATCCAGATTCCGCAGCGGCCTTCATCTCGGAATAAAATGCTTCCTTTTTGGATTCATCTTTAAATATCTCCGCACTCTCAACATCTTCCGAGTAAGATTCGGGTCTTGGGCCCCTAGATTTGTCTCCATATCGTGCTAAAGTATATTGTGTTCCATCTTTAGTAATATTTACGGAATGGGCAGTCATCCAATAATCGAATTCTTTTTCCATCGTATGGAGATTTTGAAGAACGAAGTTCTTATCGTCAGTAAAATCCAAATAAAGTTTTACCATGGGTATTAATAATGGTGGATGGGATCGGGCTAAGTAATATATGCGACCTCCGTTCGGGATATGGCCATAGGTCTCTATTATATACAAAAAGTTTTCCAGTACTCCTCGCACGGTACCATGCATTTCCGAAAGTAATAGGCCTTGGACAATCCAATACGAATCCCAGTAATAAAACTCACGAAAACGACCACCTGGTACAATAACGGGATTGGGTACCCAAATAATACTGTAGAGGTTTTGATGTTCCTTAACTTCCTGCTTAATCTTTCTCCCAAGAATTTTCCATATTCCGTTTAATTTAATTCCCCATTCTTTAAACTCTTCATCTTTAATGTCATCCACGAACTTTGGATGTGGTATCCAATCTTGGGGATCCCAATCTTCGAACTCTTGACCGGCGGGCTCGAAGTATTCATTTACGAATACTTCCACTTCTGTCCTATTAGGCCTTCTCTGCGGGAAATTTTTCATGAAGTTATTAAAGTGATTCATAGTTTCATTTGGCAGATATTTCATTTTCATATCGACGAAAGTTTTTGAATCTTCGTATATTTTTGCCATCTGAATCGTATCGAGCAGAGAGCCATGGCAGAAAATGTCACTGTAACATTAACAGCGTCAATTAGAGAAAAGTTGGCTGGAAACCAATATAAGTGGGTGGCAATGGTCTGCCACACTAGGTACAGTAAATTTACAATGTCATTTTATTACGTAGTGTGGTATAAAATGTGGGATAATCGGACTCCTTAACTTACTAACAAATTACTTTATTTAAGAAGAAATGAACGGGAAAGGATATAAAACCTATAAGATGATAATGGTCGTTAGGCATGGATTAAAACAAGGTCTGACATCAAGGAGATTCGAGTACGGAAGGGTCCAAACAAGGTGAAAATCTTACCTAAAGCATGTCGGTAACGACTCTTCGCATGTGCAAATTTTAATAACGCTCATAAACACCACACACCAACCCACTTTATTTCCATTAATACATGACGGCCTCATTTTATTATGTAGTCTTTAGCAGAGAATTTTAAATATTAAAACACTGTCGCGTCTGACAAATGGACGAATTTTTTTAAAAATCTCTGCACAAGTGTCTAGTGCCAGATTGTCATTCCTACGAATAAAGATTCAGTATTAAACACTTGCAATAAATATCACATTAGTTATTTAAAAAACTAGAATGAACGCACAAAGCGCGGCCCGATTCAACTAGGTTTAAGTAGAGATGTATTAACTATGCGCGAGTGACTGACTTAGCTTCGCTCTACACTCTTTGACTGTGACTGATATAAAGCCACAGCCGCTAACTTAAGCAGGTGATATTGTTGTGCAAGTTCTGACGTAGTTTGTGACGTAAAAGACAAGCCCCCCTCAATTCAGTTTTCATTGGATGAAATCAGACACACCTTTCATGAGAATTTTTAACAGTCACCTGTTTATTCATAATTGCACACTATTACCTAAGGCCAAAGATCAAAGATGAAACCATGCAAAACCACAAATGTTCATTTACGATTGATAATTGTTATTCAATCAAAAAAATATATTTAACCTCATAAATAATTACCTTCTGTTTCGTCAAAAGTTATTTAAGTTCCCATAAAACTTATTATTCAAGCGATATTTATTATATGACGGCAATAACAATTGGATTATACCGATTTAATGAAAAATCTGAGGCCTCTCTTAAATAAAATGGAGGAAATTTAAACCACATACTTTCGGTTTTGTTCACATAATTTTTGAAATTATTACATCACTAACTAACTAGACATATGTTTACCGCTTTCTGCAATCCTTGCATATATTTAGTACGGGTATAGAAAACAAAATAAATATCCTCAAGGACCTGTCATTACTGGTTTTATGTAGCATTTACTACAACCCATGCCTTGTTCCAGTTTTTGTCTGTTATTCATGTTTTTACTTATTGTGCACCGAAAAACTCGTCAGTCCTAAGGATGCTAACAAATATAACTACTGATCTATTCTTATTAAATGACAACATTAATATTCTATTTATGGGGTCGCTATATATTCAAAAAAATAAACCGGCCTGTCAAACACTCAGCCGAAGACTTCTTTAATGTTAAGGGAATCACCACTATTTTAGTTTCTGATATTTTTAATACTATAGTACAGACAAGACGGAATAATGGTAACAATATCACCTTAATTTAAGTTCTAATTATTTCTAAAACTGCTGATTAGAGCGACTTGCATGAAGGGCAAATTATTTGCAAGGTTAAATATTAAGTTTCTGATACAAGTTATTAATGAATTAGGGTAAGTAAAACTAAGGTAAAGTTAGTAAAAGTAGAGTAAGGTAAGTAAAAAATCTGTCACCGGTTCTACTACTTTTCACATATAACTTCACTTTCATGAAAATATGCCTACAATATATATCTTTTAAATTCTTAAGATAAGACAGAGTAGTGGTAACATATCTTAATTTAAGCTCTAAATATTTCTAAAATTGCTGTTTAAAGCGACTTGTGTGAAGAGCACATTTTTAAATATCAAGTTTTGAAAACAGGTTATTACTGAATTAAGGTAAGTGCAACTAAGGTAACATAAGTAAAAGTATGGTAAGGTAAGTAAAAAAATATGTGTAATCTATTTTACACTTCTCACATATAACTTCAATTTCCTGAAAATATGCCAATTTATATTTAAATTCTTACACTTACTTTTTTTTATAATTTAGTCACTTTTAAAGGGATATGACTTCATATCGAAGCGTTGTTAAAACATGCTCATATATACATTTTTTTAATGTTAGGGTCACGGGCATGTTAATTTTTACGTGCCATTTTTGGCACGTGTCATTTGAAAATACTGCCTAGACCTTAAGACTTGACGTTATTTTTATTAGAGGTGACCATTTATAACTAAATAAGTTACATAAGCTGTCATTGTATACAAACGGAGAAAGTGAATATTTGTCATATAATTGCATGCGGATAAAAATAAAAACATCTTTATTGAATAGTGAACGTGACATTTCCAATTTAATAATGATAATAATTAATAAATTGCCATTGCCCTTAGAAAGAAAAAATTCCATGAGTTGTAATTCTAATTAGTACTATAATTGAATGGGTTATTTCTTAAACACCCTAAATAAATTTTAGGTCAAAATGAGTTAAACACGAGAATTTGTCAATTCGGTGATTTTTCATCAATTGGTGCCAAAATGCCGTAGGTGAGCATATTCCATAAAGTCGACTCGATGTCTGTCATAAGCATACGTCGGATTTACCGATCGAATGACGTAAAACCAGGGTTGGCTTTAGGTGGTTGTGTGTCAGATTTTCATGCATATATGAAAGGATATCTTACCTTGAAATTTTTCTTAGCGAATTACGTATTATCCAAAGTTGATAAAGTCAGTTTATTATAAACACTCACTCAAAGAGAACTGAAGGTATACGGGGATGTACTTAACACTAAACTAACACACACAAGTATTTTTCACTGCTGGTTACAAGAATAGAAGTATATTATTAATATCCGTAAATTGGAATTGGAATTGGCCATAAATGTGGTGACTTTGCAAAAGTTTACATGTTTTAAGTATGCCCCAGTTACATATGTCGACATCGAGCGGTCCTTCTCGCGATATAAATGGATTTTCAACGAACGGCGCTGAAGTTTAACTACAAAACATTTAGAACAGATATTAATATATTTTTATTCTTGTAACCGGCAGTGAAAAATACTTGTGTGTGTGTGTAGTTTACTGTTAAGTACGTCCCCCTATACCTCCAGTTCTCTTTAATTAATTGACTTTATCAACTTTGGATAATACGGAATTCGCTAAAAAAACTTTCAAGGGAAGATATCGTTTCATATATGCATGCAAATCTGATACATAACTACCTAAAGCCAAGCCTGGTTTTACGTCATATCCGATTAGTAAATCCTACCTCTGGAAGCAAAGTCACTGGCCACAGGAGGTATTTTCGATTTCCAAAAATTGCCTAAACTGACTCAGGGTGTTTAAGAAATAACCGATTCAATTAATGCTGAATTAATTTATGGCAAAATTTATTTTTATAAATTACGATATATCTAAATATAAAATAATCACTGACACGACGAAAAAATTAGAAACTGATATTAACGAGATTATCTGATGAATTAAGTTCGTTTCTAAAAAAAAATATATAATCAGTACAGAATAATAATGTGTAATAAATACCTAATAAATGTAAGGGCTTTGGTATATATGTTATGTAGCTGTGGTAAAATAACAATATTCATACCTATACTTATTTGCATTAAAATTTCACATGTTGTCAATTACAAACGTCAATATAATTTATTTGAAATATACATTCCAGAAGCATTATTTTTATTTGACTTTTAGCCAGTAAACATTCCAACCACTAGTTTCATGAACCACAATCGTGCAAATTCTGTCTGCGCTTACACAAGCAAACAGGATTATTTTTTATAATAACAAAGAAAATAAAAACTGCAAAAATTAAATCATCTCCTTATATATCTCCGTGAGATATATGGAAGGAGAAGGCTCTGCAGCTTGCTTTTTGGTACGAAAAATTGTAAATGCCTACAAGTACAGTATCACTTCCGATAGTACTCTATCAAACTTAATATGTTTCCCGCATTACTGAAAATCCTAATTGAGATTTGACTAATTTTTCGCACTTCTTTTTGAACTATTGTACATACATATAGACAGACTGACGGATAGACAAATATCACTGTAATGTTTCGTACAAAAGATATATGAAAGTTATCTTGCACTCGATTAGAAAATAGTTCTCTCATTGTTTTAATCACAGATAAGATACTTATTTGATATTTGAGTCAGCGGGTAAAACCAAGATTGAAACCGATTATAACAGCACAAGGGAGAAAACGAAGTTAAATTTCAGCACCATGAATACTTTGATGTGTCAAACGTATTGTTTATATTTTATTTTTAGATAAATATATTGAATTGGCGGCAGAATGTATGCTTCTTTACAATTTGTACAGATACCAGATATTATGTCAATTTTTATTGTGGTTATTTCGGCAATGGGGGTAAAGTCAACAAATTTGATTAGAAATATTAATGCGTCTAATGTCTAATTTCTCCATCTCCAGATAATGCCAACTTGGTTGGCGAAATGCACGTCGAGTGCAGTTTTGGTGTTTCTTGGAAAACTACTCAGTGTCGTCTTCACATCAGAGGTTCCAACCCACTTTAGGACATTGCATATGCTTATGCTTCCATTTTGTAATGACATCGTCAAATTTTAATGCGCTGCTATGTAATATGAGATCTGAACTGCAGTCTGCCGCCATCATTTGCAATTCACTTATTTCAGGAAATAGATAAGAGTTTAAAAAATAACAGTTCCTGCGATAATCCTTCAGTTTTTGCCAGGCAATTTAAACTAGGATGACGATGCATCATCAATCGAGTTATGAACTGAAATGTTTCACAAATTGGTGGCCCTCATTTCAAGATACTGATTATGCTATTAAAAAACTAATTAATTTAAATGAGTTTTTGAAGGACAACAGGTAAAAAGCACAGTAGTTAGTTACAGGTACTTCCGGTTAGACCGAAAGAAAATTATTTAAAATAACAGACCGCAATGATTTTTATTAAATTTTTCGATTAACTTAAATGCCAATACAACTAGCTGGCTGGCTGAAGTTTAATATCAGACCAGAGTAATTAAACCAGTGACGTAGCGAAGGGGAAAGATGCGCCCCTTATCTCTTCGTCCGTTAATTTCTTTCAGTTACCATCCAGCACCCTCCAGTATCTAACTACTTGTAAATTGCTGTATTTCGTAAAATTTGTTACGTACAAGATTGTTTTTAAACCATTTTTTTATAGCTATATACTATTAGAAATTAATAAAGCACGTTATATTTTTAAAATTAAGTGATGTGAAATTAATTATTTATTTATTTATACACCGAATACAGTGAATTTGAAGCCACACATCTTCACAAACGACGTAAACATTATTCAGAATGGATTTATCATGCGATACTGATTCCTTATCAATGATGGGAAAATCAACCATTATTTTAAATACTGTGACAAAAACAAACGACGACATAAATAGTCTCAAGGAAAGTGTAATTGAATTAGAAACAGAAAACAAATATGTAAAAACAAAGGTCGATAACCTATAAAATAGAATAAATATACTAGAATACCAAAATAAAGAAATTTACTGGACTTTCTACGGTGCCACGAAAATGGATAAAGATGGAAATAAACTAGCAGAAACAATAATAGATATTTTTCTAAAAGATGTCGGAGTTGATGGTATTTACACAGAAAAATTACAAAATTTGACTGGGAATCATTATAAATAAAAAAAGCCAGTGAACCTCAAAGTAGTAAATTACAAAAAAAAAAAGAAAGTATATACAAAAATGCTAGCAACTTAAAAGATTTTGGATACGAAATGTCTTCTTTATTTGATAAGAGATCAAGTGCGTACGAAATTATTACAATATCTAGCAAGAGCCAACGTAGACAGAAAAGTAATTGATGAAATATATTTGAAAAAGAATACGTTAGTTATAATACAGAAACACTTATAATACCACAGAATAGTGTGAGGCGCGATATAAACATTTCTAACAAAATACGAATGATGCTGGTCATAGAAACGAGCAGTAATCTACAAAACAAATCAAACCCACAGCAGCTCAAACTACGGTAACAAATAGGGGATCAAAAATCGCGTGCAACTAGACCAAATAAACAAAAATAACAACAAGACTATTTACAGTGCTACATCCTATATTAAAATATACAATGTATAAGGAACAAATTGAACAATATAAAAAGATTTTTACAGTTGATCTGCCACATGAATCTTCTGGAAGTTCATCGTCGATGACCGCATCAATTCTTGTCAGGTCTAGTGCCTTTATAGTCCTGGTATTAAGGCTTACCCTCGTCCTTAAGTCTATATTGATGTACTCTACGAGATGTTCCCCATTAGCTTCTAGTTACCGCGGTGGAAGTGCGTTTGGTACTTAGCTGAAGATATACTCTACGTAACCTGCCCTGCGTAGGAAGAATACTTGATGTTTTAGATGTTGCTGAGAGAAGACGCGATGCTCTGGATGCATTTCACACCAACTTACGTGCAATCGCGTCATGTATCCCCTGCGTGCAGGTTTGGTACTCTGGTAGTAGGTCAGCAAGTCATCCCCAAGTTTCCTCGTCCACTTAAAGTGCCCGCGTTCATTGTCATGTTCGTCGTTATTATGATCATTCGGTGAGGCCGCTCCCACCTGACTCTGACCCCCTTCCGCCTGGGGTCGCTTATGAGAGGCTCTTATTTTTTGGTTGTAGAGAACCTGAGTTTAGGATACCGGGATGGTTAGCCCTGATATCCACGGCAGACATCAATCTGACAGAGTTACCTCTGTCTACCCAGGGTGTACCGTGATGAGGTTGTTGGTCCGAATTTTGCACTCCTCGGACTCCTCTGTGGTGTTTATTTTTTTTATTTTTTTTTTTTTTTCGGTTTCCCGATGCCGGTCAGTCCTCCCGTGGCCTCCGACGCCTCACGGGAGTCGTGCCGGCGCATCAACTACAGCCACTCCCCACATCCCGCAGGGTTAGTGACTGTAGATACCAGAATCGTGTGCCCTAAGCAGACGGAGAGAACCCAGAATGACCGCCTTCTGCATTTGACCTGCCAGCCACTCGGCTGGTTTTTGGCAGGCCGGTATGATCTTCAGTTCCGAAAGCAGCGTAGGCTTTATCCCTCCGAGTACACCGATAATAAGGACGACCATTTTGACCGAGTAGCCTGGGTACAGCACTTGGAGCTCGTACCGGAGATCGCGATATTTGGTTCGTTTCTCCTCCTCCTTCAAGGTGATGTTTTTCTCAGCAGGTGCCGAGAACTCGATGACATACATCACCTTGAGTTGATGGTCGAGGAGGACTATGTCAGGCTTGTTGGCTTGGATTAGCCTGACAGTCGGGAACGAGTAGTTCCAGTAAATCCGGCATTTCTCGTTCTCGACAACGGACTCAATATCTCCGGGGACGTAAGGCAGCACTGGTGTCTGGTCTACCCCGTACGAGTACCTTAGATGGTAGTATAGCACTCGTAAAGCCGCGTTATGTCGGTGGATGTAGGCCGAAATCGCATATATGGGACATGCAGAAAGTAAGTGCATGAGCGATTCCGGCGCCTGATGGCAGGTCCTGCAGTTGATATCAGGAACCTCTACACGCCACACGCGGCTACGGTAGACCAAGGTGTTGATAACACCATCTTGGCAGGCCATAATGAATCCCTCGGTCTCCGACTTAAGCCCTGCTGACCTTAGAAAGGCGAAGGTCAGCCTGGTCGATAAACCCAGTGTTTCTATGTTCTTATAGAAGACACCATGCTGGGGTTTATCGACGTGCTGCCGAAACAGATTTTCCTGTTCGGCAGCTCTGATTCGGGCTTTCAGACGATTTGGCTGAAGTTCGGTGACTGACTCAACATCAGCACCTCGCCGGCCTCCTCGCCTGATGTCAAATGCGAGACCGAGTTCATTTGCGGCTCTTTTTGCTGCCTTGAACAATCCTGCTCCCACTCCTACAGTTTCGTGATGTTTTACGAACCGCAAGAGGAGATCTGAGCTCCTGAGTATGTTACATGCCATACTCAGTACTACTCTGCCATGCGTACACTCCAGGCTCAAGAGTCCTCTGCCCCCCCCGTTGACGTGGGAGGTACACATGAGGAGCGGACGATCTAGGATGAATACTTCTGTGAATATTCATCATCTTGCGGGTATCCCTATCTAATTGGCGCAGCTCCTCTACTGTCCATTTTACTACTCCGAAGGAGTAGAGCAGGACCGGAACGGCAAGCATATTAGTTGCATACACCTTGTTCTTCCCCGAAAGTTCGGAAGACCAAATCTTTCGGAGGCGGTGTCTGTACTTGCCGCGGAGTGTATCTTTTATTTGTGATACATCCTGGATGTGCCTTTGTTGCACACCGAGATATGTATAGGTCTCTCCGGCATCCAAATGTCTTAGGATGCTTCCGTCTGCGAGCTGCGTATCTTCAGGGAATTCCCCCGCATCGTCCTCTCTTGAGGTGGACGACTGCACATTTGTCCAACCCGAACTCCATTCCAATTGCCCGCGTATATTCTTCGACCACCCTATTATTATTATTATAAAAAAACAAGTCATTTTTAAATTAATTCAGTCATCGACTGAAAATTTGATGACAGCAACTTGGGAACAATTTAAGCTTGACTTATTCTTTGATCTCAATTTTAACAATTGAATAATAATTGCCAGTTGTTTTTATTGTGTAAACAATCTTATAAACCAGTGCTTTTTAATTAATGTTGCTCAACCTGGCATGTGGCCTTGATTTTGTTCATAAAATAAAACAACTAGCATTACCAATATCACACGCAGATATTATTGTATAAAAAATTGATTAAAAATATATGTTTTGGACACCACGATATTGTAAACCCTAGAAATATATTGCTTTTTAAAGTTTGTAGTGTGCAAGGAATATTCTTAAAGCTAAATGTCATTCTAAAATCAAAACTCGAAACTGAGTTATCAGGAAATAATTGTAATTAAAAGTATTATTCCCTAATTGAATTTTTTATCACAACAAAAACTCTTGGTACAATTATATACTAAAAAAAATCACACCGAACCCACGTGATGGATTTTACTATTATAGGTAAACGATTATTAAATCTGATACTACTCGACCAGCAAAGAAAAAAATTGCACGGCAAAATTGAATCAAATTATTAGTCTAGAGCACGCTGGAAAACCTTATACTCGCTGGGGATTGGTGCACTTACTTCCATAACAAATTGACTAAAAAAATATTCAAATAAAAATAATAATAATGTTCGTTTAGTAAAGTTTACCGTTACGGTACTAATACATGTAATATATATATATATATATATATATATATATATATATATATATATATATATATATATATATATATATATATATATATATATATATATATATATATATATATATATATATATATATATATATATATATATATATATATATATATATATATATATATATATATATATATATATATATATATATATATATATATATATATATATATATATATATATATATATATATATATATATATATATATATATATATATATATATATATATATATATATATATATATATATATATATATATATATATATATATATATATATATATATATATATATATATATATATATATATATATATATATATATATATATATATATATATATATATATATATATATATATATATATATATATATATATATATATATATATATATATATATATATATATATATATATATATATATATATATATATATATATATATATATATATATATATATATATATATATATATATATATATATATATATATATATATATATATATATATATATATATATATATATATATATATATATATATATATATATATATATATATATATATATATATATATATATATATATATATATATATATATATATATATATATATATATATATATATATATATATATATATATATATATATATATATATATATATATATATATATATATATATATATATATATATATATATATATATCAATCAAAGTAATTAAAATATAATGTAAATTTATAAAGTAAAAATATATAATAAATATTTATTAAATATTGTATATATAATAAATACAATTTCTCATTTTAGGCCGCACAATAGTAATAATAATAACAAACGCCGGAATCGCTCATGCACATACTTTCTGCATGCCCCGTATACGAGATTTCGTCCTACATCCATCGACATAACGCGGCGTTACGAGTGCTATACTACCATCTAAGGCACTCGTACGGGGTAGACCAGACACCAGTGCTGCCTTATGTTCCCAGAGATATTGAGTCTGTTGTCGAGAACGAGAAATGCCGGATTTACTGAAACTACTCGTTCCCGACATTCAGGCTAATCCAAGCCAAGAAACCTGACATAGTCTTACTCGACAATCAACTCAAGGTGATGTATGTCATCCAGTTATCGGCACCTGCGGAGAAAAATATCACCTTGAAGGAGGAGTAGAAACGGAACAAATATCGCGATCTCTGGTACGAGCTCCAAGTGCTGTTCGGTCAAAATGGTCGTCCTAATAATCGGTGTACTCAGAGGGATAAAGCCTACGATACTCTCTCTGAAGACCATACTGGCCTGCCAAAAATCAGCCGAGTGGCTGGCAGGTCAAATGCAGAAGGCAGTCATTCTGGGTTCTCTCCGCCTGCATAGGGCACACGATTCTAGTATCTACAGTCACTAACCCTGCGGGATGTGGGGAGTGGCTGTAGTTTTGCGCCGACGCGACTACCATGAGGCGTCGGAGGTTACGGGAGTACTGCCTGTCATCGGTTATTTCGAAAAAAAAAAAAAAAGAAAGAAAATAAAAACGTCTTTATTTTTTTAAATGTGACAGCGAAGTTTGGACACAGGTCTACTCTCACAACTCCACACATTCAATACCTTAAAATAAATATTACTACATTACATGGCACGCAAGTTGAAGAGAAAAAAATGGCTAATATTCTTACAGAGTCGTATTGACATTTCTTAACAATTTCTGCAGGAGGAAATAATTTATTATAGTATAATTGCAGATGAAAATAAAATAATAATAATAATAATAAATCACTGATTTTTAAGTAGTAATAGTTTAAGTTCTTTTTAAAGAAATCTTAGATTTTGTGGTAAATTGTTATATAATTTTATAGCATTGATTTTTTTAAAAAAGGTTGTATTAAATTTTGGAATTGCATACATTATGTAGAGGAGGTAATGGCATGGTGAACGAAAACCAGAAGTTGAAATTTTATACGATTATTAAAGTTTAACCAAGTTAATAGCTTAATTTTGGCTGATATAGAATGATATCAAATTTACGTAGCCCAAAGATAAGTCTATAACAGGAATTCTGAACTTTTTGAAGCCAATTTTTATCGACAACGTCTAAACAAGGTCTATAAATAAAATTGCAATAATTTAAATGAGATAGTACTAAGGATTGACATAATTTTTACGTAAGTTAAAGTTAAGTATATGACGATTTCAATATAGCAATTTTAAATTTTGGTAACACTTTTGAATTACTTTGTTTACATGTATCGTAAATTTTAAATTATTATCATATATTACACCTAAACTTTTAGCAGACTTAACAGTTGGAATAGTTTCACCATTTATTTCTATTTTAATTTTATCCATTTTATCTAATATTTTTCCTGCCAAAGTGTAAGGCCATACATTTTTTAGGATTTAAATACTTGTTATTATTAATTTAAGAATTGTGCGATTGTTAATAAAGAAGAAGGTAAATATAGATTAATATCAGTAAATATGACCACTAAATTAAAATAAATATATTTCATTAGTTATATACGTGTGGTTATATGTATATACATGCTATTTCGTTTTAGGGCAATCAAGAGATATATTAATCAGATTAAAATATTTAATCAATTCTAGGGGTTACATACAAGTATCAATTTCATATTTCATTCGTTTTGTAAATTATTTTATCCACTTAAAAAAAAACTGTTTCTGACATATCCGCACAGACGACTGTTTTTAAAGTGACTTATGTATGTATGCAGGCTGGGCGGCATATCTCAGGAACGACACTACGTGCAATGTTGTGACTTTCTTTGCTACGTTAGTTTCTCAAACGTAGACCTGGTTCTGTCTGTCCAAATTAGGAATGTGATGATTATGGAACGCATTCTCCTGTTATTCTGGTGCATTCTACTATAGATCTGATTAGTTTAAATGTTGTATGGTAAGAGTGATGCATGGTTTTCAGTTTAGATGTTTTTTTGCGTAATATGAGAGCTTGAAAAGCCACCTATCTAATGTTTATCCAAATATTGGTAAATCATTACATAAGATTTATTAAATATTGTCTTACTAATTACATAATTGTTAGGTGACTAGACTAAGGCAAACAATTTTTATAAATAGTGGACTCAGTTCAGCGCCCTGTGGAACTCCAAAAAACACCTTTTTTATGTTGATATTACACCGTTAATCTTAATACACTGGCATCTTGTAGATGACTTTAATAATTTATTATTTAAGTTAACTTTATTTTATGTAAATTTCTTAGTTATTTTCTCCCTATTGTTTTATTAATTGAGGAATCAGTATGTTTTAGTAATCAGTACATTATAAAATAAAGTTTATTTACCACTTTGATTTTCTATGTAAAAAATATGTACAGATTTAGAGCATTTCATATGTTCACAAACAATATAAAAGACTTCTCATATGACAACATATCCTTTTGTAGAACCTGTAGCAGGTTGGATAGTTAGACGTGTATTTCGTCTTGTAGACAGACCCAGAATTTCAACAGCTTTCAGTTTCATTCTCAATTTTCAGGACGCCACATGATAAAAGTCACGCACAATAAGTGACGAACTGTAACCCTACCTTTTTATATTTATGTTAAGTTGGAGGTATACTATATTTTATATTTGTATAGTGACATCATACTCGTAGTTCTGATACCAATATGTTGCTAATTTTTTAAGGAATTTGCGGAATTGTGTAATTTGTTACATCACAAATCTTTTTGTTTTATTAAAATAATAAATAACCTAAATATGATTAAATTAATTTCATGTAAGACTTTTCGGGAGAAAAAAACATTTAATCAACAGATTTAATCATTCCTTGCATACTGTTGAACTGCTGAGGATCGTTAGATTACTAAAGCTTCTGTATTTTATAAATAACAACTCTGTTTTAAGAATATTATGTTTAATATTAACTACTCGCACAATAGACGGCTTCATACATTTAACTTTTTTTTTTACAAGTAAGTTTTTCAATAGACACTCGATAGTATATCACTGTTAGCAATACACAAATACCAACCTAATAAAGAAATAAAATTAAACTAGAGACTTTTCAATTGCATTTCACCACATACGATATAAGTGAATAGGAAGATCTTCTTCAGTAAGTTACTTAAAACTTATTATTGCGGAGTGGTCGATGAACCTACGGACACAGGATACTTAAGGTAAATAATTTTGTATTGTTATTATATGCATACATGATAATCAAACTGCTTGTTTATTTGGCACGATTTATATGATAACACAATAAATTTTATGTGACGGCCTTGCCGCCTTGATGTTGGATAGTAATTAAATTAAGAAAGATTAAAATGTTATTAAATTTATTATATTATTTTTAATTTTTTTTAAAGTTTATCGTTACCTTCTATGTTAAAAACCATTTAGATATTTGTAGGCCAGTAAAGTATAGCATTTTTTTTCAGCAAAATACATTTTTCATGTACTGTCTACATATAAAATAAAAAAACAGTGACAATTTATACAAAACTATATCGATAATAAACACGATAACAAATCATTTTTATATAAATACCTATTTATAACAAACAGACCAATTTTTTGCAATATTTTGAGGTTCCCCGTTAATCAAACTTCTGAAATTCGCTTAAAATTGTTTCTGCCAGAAACATACCTTCTAACTCATAAATTTATCTGAGATGTGATTATTTCAACAAAATCATACCAATATCACCTACATTTTTTTCTCGCTATTTCTATAAAGTCTTATTCATTTATCACTCCTTTGATCAAACTGATAACAAATCAGAAAAAATTTGACCGTGTACAATTAGAACAAATATTTATTTTCAAAAGATAACCGAAAACTTAACCCATATTAAGTATAGTAAAATTTAACGTTTGGTAATGTATGTATGTATTCCAAAATACTGAAGGTACCTATAAAACGTACGATTCGCAAATTGAACACCAAGACATTCATTCAGATACACCTCAACATATTTTCAAATATTTTTCTAACACTTGTTTGTATTTTTCATTGAAAGTTCCTTCAGCCTTAAGTAGTTATAGATAAAATGTATTCTGTTTATGATCTTTCGGTAAGAGTAACTTTACACCATATTGCAATAATTACATTAACACCTTAGTTGAAATTTCTTGTACGATGAAACTCTAGGGACCATTTTCACGTTTGCTAAACTTGTAGTCTTTCTTTATACATTTATTTATTTTAATTTTACATATACATGTCCAACAGAATTTATATTAAAATTACAGGGCCAGATATAGAATACTAACATGATGTACGTCTTCACATATAACATATGAATCATATTAAATTAACATGAATTAAGATGATTAATATATATATAAAGAAAAAAACAATCAAGTAACAAAATTTTGACATAATTTGACTTAGTTTACCAGTAACTTGATAATTACGGCATATAACTTATAATGGAGAAAACATTAAATTATTTGTGTACGCATTTGGTACATAAAATAAAGATGTGGATCTAGTTGGCCTAGTGGGTGCTCTAAAATAATTTTTTTCCAATAATTGTGGACAGTCCATCATATTGTTTAAAAGTTTAAATAAAATTACAACACTTTGAATGTCTCTACGATGCTTCATAGAACTGTATGAGAAACGATTTAGCAACAATAGATGATCATAATCCACAGGGGTTACATATGGTCGATTTTAAATGACAGAAATTTTAAAAACTTTCTTTAAATATCTTCAATATTATTAACATGGATATCGTACATGAGTCTCAAACCACACTCGCGTACTTAAGCCTAGGTCATACCAACGTGTTGTATAAAGTCATTAGTGTAGTCATATTATGAAAATCGCGCGAATTACGTATGATAAAACCAAGGATTTTGAAAAATGACGATACAATATTATTTGTATGCTCCCTAAAAAGACAGTTGAGTATGAAAAGTGACACCTAGATACTTAAAATTGTTGCAACGTTCCAGTGTAGTACCGTTAATCTCATAATCGAATTGTAACTTGCTTAATTTCCTGGTAAACGAAACCATATTGCATTTATTGATATTTGGAGACAATCTATATTTGCTACACCAGTTATTGAATGTGTTTAAGTCTGCATGTAATTTATTACAGTCGGATATATTGTCAATTTAATAGTAAATGTTCAAGTCATCAACATATCAGAGCGATAGATATTGGAGATCAAGTCCGATATCATTTATGAATATGATAAACAATAAAGGGCCCAATACCGAACCCTGTGGATCGCCTGATTGAGATATAGATTTCACAGATCTATGACCCTGGATTGTACAAATTGATTTCTGTTACGAAGGTAGGATTCAAAAAAATAAATTAATTTTAGGTTAAACCCCATGGAATATATATTTTTTAAAAAAAATACCATGGTCTATTCTGTCGAATGCTTTAAAAAAATCCGTATAAATGACATAGACCTGTCCACCACCATTTCCGCTAAGTACTGTGTTATGCAAAGTAGGTTCATAGTTGTGCAATGTTGTGAAACAAACCCATGTTGATTGATACAGATGCTTCGATGGACTTGTGGATAAAGCATGTTATGCAAGACAATTTCGAATACCTTACCAAAATTATTTATAATTGTTATAACGCGGTAGTTCTGTATATAGATTTACTGCCTTTTTTGTGAATTGGACAAATTTTTGAGACTCCGCTTATCTGGAAATATATTTGCTTGCAAACGTAGGTTAAAATCTGACGGAGTGGTGAAGTTAATAGGCTTGAAGAGTCTTTAAAAAAAACGCTGGCAGGCCATCAGGACCTACAGTAAATTTCGGCTTAATTCTCTTGAAGGCATTTAACATAGCATATTCAGTTACCGTTGTAATTTTAATGTAGATATTATCGCTTGTGTATGAGGAATAATCTACATTATGACTTGACAGAATATAGGAAGAGCCAAAGTTATCGTTATCAACAAATGAATTGGCAATATCATCCGGATTGTCAAGGATATTGTAGTTGTTGGTCATGGTATTGGGTAATAAACTAAATTTTATTGTCGACATATACACAGAAGCCTTTTTTTGGGTCAGATGCTAATATATCTTCGAGGGATTGTAAGTAATTTTTATAAGACGCGTCAATGTCTTTTGATTTTGTTTCTTAAAAATTTCAACTCTTCCTGATCAGTAGAATTATTAGATTTTTTATAAATGCGAGGAGCCACCTCTTTAGGTTTTATATCGGTAATTATATGTTTTTGGTACAGTTTATTAAAGTTAATTAACTGACTCGTGTACTAATCTAAACGTGTGGCCAAAATATTTCTTCATTGGCTATTACATCCTTGTAATGTATATTTTTGGCTAATATGCAATTTTACGAAATCCCTACATAATACTTCATAAACTCCTTGAATTTTCAATGAAGTTGAAGCAAAGTAAATGTGTGGTCAGATCCATATTGTAATGTTTCCGTCTTCTGTTGATTCCTTTCTTAATACATACAGTGTAAAGTAGTGTAATTTCCTTTGGTTCACTGGAAACCACGTGGTTTGAAAAACTTTTCATTTGCAATGCATCTTGCTGAGATTTCGTAATCTGACCGAATCAAAATTTGCGCAATTAGTGTCTTTAAAACAAAACTAAAATGATGGATCATCAGCTGGTGATTTCTTCTTCAAATGCATTTGATTCATTTCGTGATCCTAGTCTGCAAAAATCTGTACTTATTATTGAAATATTTATGTTTATACCAGTAAATGCGTTATTTTAATCTTTACACGTAATAGCAAATTCCTAAAATAGGCTCATCTGCCGATCTTTACAAATTAGAGATGGGCAAGTGGAAATATCTAGAAAGTAAACTTCGTTATATTTCAGTATTTGTTATAAAACAGAAAAGATATAAAATATCACGAATGATACAGTGCTGCACATACATGACGGAGGCGGTGCACAGATTCAATAAATAAAATAATATACAACTCAACTATTCTAGCTTGGCACTTGAGCTTGGACGCGCAATTGTCTAAACCCCGCCTTTTCAGTGTAAAGCGGTTTGTTTGTCTGTCTCACACTAGAGATATTTCTTCTCTCTCTCTCTGCGCGGCCCAATGCCAAGCTAGGATCTTTTTAGTAGTAAATAATGTTTGTATTGCGGGTAACAGTGGATTATGTACTATAAAATCGTTATTGCCAACTGAAGTAAAAGAAAGGCCAAGAATATCCGAAATTAAAGAAATTAACAGTATATTAGACAAACAACACAATTAATTCAAACTAGATTTAAAGAGCATGTCAAATATGGAAGAACCGATAAGTCTATTGTTGCCCAGCGTGCTTTTGAGAGAATGTAGGATAAATGTTTGCAACTGAAGAACGATTAAGAAAATAACAATTAATAGACGACGACATGACTCTGACAGCTTGGAAATGTACAACTAGTATGAATAGTGACAAAGGGCTTACCCCGAATATTAGTAAGTCAAAGTTTATCGAAACATAACCATATATTAAATATAAATAAGCTAGATTCTCAGTCTTGATGTAAGTTTAATTGTAATCAAATCCAGATGATGCCATCTTAGTTGACGAAACATGCAATATGAAGTACCTTTATAAAAATAATAATTTTGTTTGTTTTTTAAAATGGTATACCGATTTATTCACTCATTAAAAACCATCAAGTGCAACAAACGCTGGGATGAAAGCCAATACATAAGCCTGTACTAATTAGTATTATGCCAGGGATGTTGTGTTGCAATAATTACAACATAATTTTGTGGGATATGGAAATTCTAAGTAATTTAGAGCTTTGGGGTAATCCGCCTAATGTAAATACATAGGGACTTTTCAGGAGTATAAAGAAAATGTATATTTATCTTCTACATACAGCATAATCAACTCTATATTTATCAACTCTGCGTCACGGCAGTACGGCTCAGTATTGACAAGTCTCCAAAAGTTACAAACATCTAAGGCACGCGGCAACAATATTCGTCGTGCAATATCCTATAGAGTTTAGAGCACATTATAAAGACGACATGAAACAACAAACAAATGAATAAATTAGTATTTGTAAAAATATCGTATCATTTTCCTAACTCTCTTTTTTATAAACAATTTAGTGCACAGATTCTGAGAACGGTATATTTTAAATTTGTTTTCTTTTCAATTGTAATGAATGATTTTAGTAACTTGTTAACAGAAAGTATAAAAATATATTTCAGAAAATATTTTAAATGCCTCATTGTACGGCTGAGTCATGCCATTAAGATGTATTCCAAAAATTAAAATACACTGCTGACGAATTTAGGTTTTCTTTATATTGTTATGGTGCTACTACATTAATTTAAAACATGCATGGATAAAATGCAGGTATATCAAAATCAGTTCTGAGGAGGCGTTTGGAAGCGATTAAAATAAAAACAAAAATTACCCGTATTTATTTAATACATTTAACAAGAACAAAGTTGGCGACCAAAAGTTCAAAAAAATGTATAAACGACTTCTCGTGTCGGTAACTGAAGTTGGTAGTAAAGTTTATGTACATCAAAAATACATACACAGGAAGTAAGGTAGATTTTTGAATTCAGTTAGTGCATTTTCATCTTTATGCTTTTTATACCGTTTCCAGGCCCTATGCTTTAGTTTAATATCATACATTATTTCACTTGTAAACCAGGGTGGGTAACTTCTGGTCCGTTGACTAGTTTTCGGTACATATACATCCAGTATCTAATAAATTTTGCTATAGAAACTTTTAGTAGCTAGATTGACATTAGAGAAATGTGTGAAAAAGTTCCAATTCACTTCTGCAAGGAACTGGTAAAGCTCGGGAAAATTTGCTTTGCGAAAATTGTCATGTATAGTATTTATTTTTTGTCTATTGTTTTTCGAAAAATTTTCTGATTTATAGATAACTACCAGTGCAGGATGATATAAATCTTCCGAAACTAAGATGTCGAATGCCTTTTCCACAATACATTTTTTATTAGAGGTAACCAGATCTAATAACCTGTTATTGCAGTTTCTTATATTATTGCACTGAATGATTGTCAATTATCCTTTATAGTTACATTTTCAAAGGCAGTTAACCTTAAGGTCAAATTAGCGCAAGACGCCATATCTTTTACCACAGTTGTAGTACGATTTGAAATTGAAATTTTCAAAATGAGTTTGTGTGGAAACGAAGTGATGAAAAAGTTAAAAAAAATATATAATTATGCTTGCTAAATCATATTCAACAAGTATAACATACTTTTGGCTCAAACCATAATTATAATTTTTTTTACTTGATAATAGGAATTTTCATATTAATGAATATTTTGGAGCCGCAAGCATATCAGGAAGAACCGCTAAATATACTGCTCCAATTCGAAGTTAACCACATCCATATTTATTCGCGAATAGACTTTTTTTGAAATATATTATTTTTTAGAAAATTCTGAATATAGTATAAATAATGCAGTCGATCAATTAGGTAAAATGTATTCCAGTATCCAACGTACGTTAAAAAATAACAGCCACAGACCATATAAAATTTTACCCGTACAAGTTTTAACAGAGGCTCATAAAAGGAAAAGGCTGGACTTTTGCCGCCAGATCCCGATTATTATACTATATTATGGACTGATGAATAAAGCTGGCCGAGGTCACCTGGCCGACAGAGCCGTCATATGACTTATATGTTTACATCATATCATAATACTTGAATAAGTACAATAAATGGAAATAAATTTTAACAATAATGTTACATTTTATAATAATTTGTATAAAACTCACCCTTTTAAGCAGATTTATGAAGTAGTTTGGTTGTCGTCATCACAAAGTGGGGAAGATCTTTAGTATAATAGCATCAGGTATGTTTCTACAGCTGTCTCCGTCAGCGATGTTCGCTTTGGTGAAAAAATATGTTTGTATTTTGAAAATGACCGTTCGACATCTACGGATGTAATACAGGCATAAATAAAACAATCTGTGAACTCACTTAACGAAGTTGTAGATGCACCATCACAAATTTGTCTTAATATGCTAAAATCAGGATCATTCTGTAATACACTCTCGAATTTTTCACTAACGCGATTATTTTTTTGCGTCATTTATAGCCTTTAGCTGTGTATTTACGTCGTCCACTATTTGCAGCGATTCCACTAACGACAAAGAACTATTTTGCAATTTTTCTATTGCGTCGTGTAGTCCTCTATAATTGTTATTAATAGTTTTTAAATCTGTTTCAAGGGAAACGTATTGAAAGCTTGTCTGGCTTTCCCTAATAGCTACAGTCTCGTTAGGGTTGAACTGTAGTCTCACAGCTTTTATTTGTTGAAAATATTCAGCATAATAAAAAGCCGCTTTCAACCACGTTCCCCAACGTGTAAGAATCGGCTCTGGTGGTTCAGGGATACCAGGACACTGTCTGTGAAATGCTCGAAGCCGTTTAGGAGATTTGAGAAATACTTTCTTTGTATTTGCTATTAATGCATCTACCTCTGGAAAACATTTTCGAATCGTTTCTGCTACAAGATGTAACGCATGCACTTTACACGTAACATGTAAAAACCTGCAATTGTCTCTTTGAAGAGAACGGCCTGCCATGTGCATTGTTGCGGCAACATCAGTCACAAACATCAATACTTGACTTGTTGAAAGTTCAAATTTTTCGAATGTCTCCAACACCACACGCGTAATTATTTCCCCAGTACACGCAGTTAGTCTTTTACTAGCTAGTAAAAGTGGAAATGTTGGTTTAAGAGGGTCCAGTACACGTAATATAATATTTAAAATAGAATTTTTTTTACAATCTGTCGTCTCGTCAATACATAACCAGAGCCGTGTATTTTTTAATCCACATTTAATCCTATTTACAATGTCTTCACGAACAGCTGGAATATATCTACGTAACGATGTACGACTTGGTAAGTTCACCTGGGGATTGTATTTATTCCAAAACTCCCGAAATGGTTGTTTATCCAGTATGTGTAGCGGAATATTACAGGCTATTAACATTAACAATAAATCAAACATAAACTGAGTTGTCAAAGGCATGCCATTTTTTTTATTTTTTGTTGCACGGTATTGATATGACGACAACAATCTGTTTTGTGCCAGCACATTAAGTCTTGATTGCAAACTTTACAAATTATTTTGCATCCGTCATAGAATAAATCCGGAAATTCACCGATAAATTTATTCACTGTGTCCGCGTACGGTCGTTTTTTACCCTTTGGCGAGTTTGACATTATGTATAATTTATAGGCACAACCTCACGCATTAACCTTTCAAATAAGACTGCAGCGTAAATCACTTCTAAATCGGCACGTGTGACGCCAGCGCAAGACCGTGGCTGTACTCCAGCCATCTCGGCCAGCTTTACTGATGAATCATCCTTTTCTACGGCAAGAGTTTTTAATGGGAAAAGTCGAAGGTCGTGGGAAAACAAGCACAACAGAAAAAGATTGATAATACAAATAAAAAATTCAGGAAGAAGAACTGTTAGCGTTTGGTGTGGAATTTTCAGAAACAAAATTGTTGGGCCTATATGTTATGAGTTTACTTTAACTGGAGTTAAATTCAGTCATAACCACACAACTTTATTTAAAACTTTTTTTCTATTGGCTATAATAACGATGATAAGGAGTGGGTTATTTATAATGAATAACCCTGTACATAATTTAGTTAGTCTAGACGTCAAATTAAACCAGTATGTTTGCTGGGTAGATCTTATGAATATACACAGTACGTACATGGTACATGAAAATGCTTTGTGGGATAGTCCTGACATTTCAGATGCAATAGGTAGATGTAAAACCTATTAACAATAAAAATCTATGTTTACCTTCACATTTCATAATATTTTTAATTTAAATCTATGTAATTAGAAATCTTTAAATATTATTTTAATTAAATTAAAGTAGGATTGTTGATATTTGTTAAATCATAAAAACATAAATTAAAAACAACAGTGCAGTTTTGCAGAGTTGTAGCATTTTGCATAAATTTCACAGAGAACACATACATTCGATATACGCTGGGAACCTGAGTTATATTGACGGTCTGGGACCTAGTTTCAACATTGCTCTTGGGAACTAGGCTATTGTTGTATTGTGCCAGGAATTATCAGCGAAACCACGACAACCAGGTGTATATATGACAGGTTTCTTCACGATGAAGGAAACTTAGTTGAGGACTAAGAATTCATTGATAAACTTTTATGCAATTGTCAAAAAATAAATTTAGGAACAGTAAGGGTTACAAAGCACTAAGATGCGATGGGCGATTTACAAAAGTAGGCTGAGTGATCTTCTTATTAAAAATAAACTAAAAAATACAAGAGAGACACTGTATATATCTATATAAATAAACAGTCAACCCAGCCATTGGGGCGTACAATTGTTATAAAATAAAATTAATGTACAAATCAGTTAGTGCTGGTCAGTAATTAATACTCAGTAGTTGTATTGACTTTACTGTTTTTAAGTATTCCATGTAAGTATCTATGGATATTACATAAACAAATAATATATATGTCAAGTTTTATGCTTAACATATTCTAAAAAAAGATAAATAACTTGTTAACTGAAAAAGGAATCATATTCGTTTTCCGAAACTTTAGGGAATTATATTATTATTTTTGTGTCTCATATTCGTTGTCAAAAAACACTCTCCGACAAATCTTTTGACGTAAAGTCACAAGCGCAGAGGTTTATTTTTCTAGTAACATACTAGGTAGCTAACTATATTTTTTGATAACGAATAATTATTCATGTGGTAGTAAGAAAACGAAAAATTTAGAGAATGCCTTGTGGCATTCTCTAACGTTCAGACAATATTTACTTCAATCATCTCAAGCAAAATGTGTATTCATAACCTTCCAAAGTAAACTAAGGCCCCAATATGTCTGTAATTGTTTGTATACTTTCAATATTAAAACAAATATTTTCACATTGAAGGTGTTTAATTAATATCAATAGTAGGTTAAGGCCAACGTTTGCGTGATTCTGATTTAGTGATTTAAAGTATTTGGTTGACGATTTTCCAGATAAAATTTGGTTCATATTAATTGCTTGAAAATATCTTGTCCACTTGTTAATGTATCGTATACTTATTTTATAGCATTACTTTATTCACTATGTACGTGTTTTCCTGATCGCGATATAAAGGCGTTATCAACCAGAAGTCTTTGATTAAATCCCCGGGCGGGGAACGGGGATGTTTTCGAAAGCAGAAATTAATCCACTCGGATATTGAGTGTGTCCGTTATCTCCAAATGTGTAGATCCCTCTCGAACGTGGTAACTTTAGGGATACAGAGCGTCGTATTACCTGTGGAGCCTCTTTTTAAAATGTATTTATAAAATTTGTACATTTGAACTAATATGTAACATGTTGTAAATTAGAAAAAATTAAAACCATTTTTCTATATATGTCGGAGGAGTTGGGATGAATAATCACAACATATATTTCGAGTATTGTAATTTTAGTGCTAGTTTTCCGTTCGAGAAGAATCCGCATGATCAGAAGAAAAAGTTAATTTCATCATCAATAATTTTATTAAGAATTGTTTTAAAAAACCCATAATCAGTATATGTGATTTATATTTATTTATATGTATATTAAGAAGAATTCATTTGAGTTCTAGCAAAATCAAAATCCGGTACACGATTTTAGTTGTTCAAACAAACGGTGTTATTGTTATAATGAGAGAAAAAAATGGGCAAACGCCAAGGTTAAAAACAATATTGAAGTTTCAATTCAAGTACTGTAAAATCATTTTACATTATTACGTACTTTATTTATTTCAGCTTAAATTAATCAAATTTGTTTCAGTATATACAGTCTGTGCATTTGAACTACCACCCACATTTTATGAACTAGAGAAGAGAGCCAAATAAATCACGTTTTTGTACATGGCGGAGGTGCCAGGTTGTGTAACGCCGTCACGTTTAAAACTTCCCTTTCAACTAGGCTACTTCAATTTGTAAACTGTTAACGGCACAATATTATAAATAAATCTTCATTGAATCAAATCTTTCAGTTATCCTGTCAATTCAAAATGTCATACACTTAAATCGATCATTAGCTGAGAGAATGAATGTTCATATTGTTTATTTACCTTACATTTATATTGGTGACCTTTTATTTAATATTTACTCAAGCATAATTTATTGTTAATACAATTTTACTTGTCAGGTAACAATAACACCTTCAGTAAAATACTTGAAGGAAACTTTTTGAAAATATTGTAATGCAAATCAACACGTGGTTGTATAAACTTGGAAGTATGTGTTAATTCATTTATGACGAAGATTTAATTACTTAGGTAGCGTGTAATTGAATGCGAATAAAAATGTGTGTATACACGATGCGATGGGCGAAATTCGTATATCCCTGGATTTTTTGTGGCATATAGTCATTAGCCGCACAAGCCACATGTACTAAGAAACCAATTATTTTATTCGCTTGAGTAAAAATCGAGATTTCCACGCATCGTAAAACAAAAATATAATAAAATCAAAATGAAGGGCTTTACAAAAAATTACATTTTTTAAATAACTGGCAATTT